>PVHX01018036.1:0-38205 GCA_004024805.1 Geosciurus inauris
TGTTTTCTCATGATGTTTGTGTGTCTTTCCTTCTAGCTCTGCTGATCCAAGGTGTTACAGTTTTAACTCCTATACGGTTATAGTTTCCCTGCAGGGTTTCGTTACTTCTCCTCCAGTAGGTGGCGTTGTCCGTTGTTTGCTGGACTTTCCCGGCTGGTATCCTTTGTACTGGTCCCAGGCCAAGGTGAAACTCTGGGCCACTGATGGTGTCGCTGTTCCACCGTGGCCAAGGTTTGCTCCCAGGTGTTCACCTGCGCCCCCTGGTGTGTAGGAAGTTCCGCTGTGTTAGAAGGTGGTCCACAAAGAACAATAGCTGGGGTTCCGTTCAGGAGACAGTCAGTCCACAGAAGTAACTGCTAGCGATCTCTCACGGTTGGGTGGGCGCTGGGGCCAGGCACCCTGTGCGGAAGTAGGCCCGGCACGCCCGGGGTAAACTCCGGGCTGAAGCCCTGGGCCGGATCCCCCACCACAACTGCACTCCACCAGTCGGCGCGGAAGTCACTCCTCCTGGCTACCGCTATCTCCCGGTGGCCCTGTGTTCACACACGTGAGCGAGACTCTTGCATGGGGCGGCAAGGTGCAGAGAGCTGCCAAAAAACTGGTTGGAAGCTGGCACCCCGCTACTTCCAGTCTCAGTCTCGGATGGCTGTAGCCCTGAGCCGAGGCCCGGGCTGCCACCGCGTTTCCCCGGCCGGCGCCGAAGCCACGCCTCCTGGCTACCGCTGCCTCCAGGTGATCCTGTACTCACACATACACGAGCGAAATTCCTGCGTGGGATGTTGAGCCGCAGAATGATGCCAGGAAGCTGGCTGGAAAACGGCGCCTCCACCACTTCCAGCCCTGGTTCTTGAGAGCCTAGCGCAGAGTGCTATTTACTATTTTTTGATGTTCTTCATTCTTTTGTGTAGATGCATAGTTCCATCTGATATAATTGCCCTCTCTAGAGAGAAATTATATATATATTTGTGTGTGTGTGTGTGTGTGTTGCACTGGGTATACATGCTCAGCCCTTTTTATTTTGTATTTTTATAGAGGATCTCCCTAAGTTGCCCAGGCTGTTCTTAAACTTCGAATCCTCCTGACTTAGGCTCCTGAGTAGCAAAGTGTGTGCTACTGCACCTGGCCCAAAGTATATTCTTTAGCATTTCTTTACTGCCGTCTTGCTGGTAATGATTCTTTCATTTTTATATGTCTAAAAATATCTTTTTTTTACTTTGTCCTTAAAATATTTTTTCTGTGTACAGAATTCAAGTTTAATAAATATTTTCTTCTTTCAATGTTCTAAACTATGTTCTTGCTGGTGTTGTTTTGGATATCATTCTTATCTTTGTACCTCTGTACATAACATGTCTTCTTTTTCCTTAATACTTTTAAGACTTTTCTATTTATTACTTATCTTGAACAATTTCATTATGATGTGCCTTGGTGCATATTTCTCCATGTTTCTTATGCCTGGGTTTCATTAAACTGTTTGGATCTGTGGGCATATAGTTTCTTCTTAGGTTTGGAAAGTTTTCAACCATTGGTTATATTTTAAAGTATGTTTTCTTCCCCCTACCTCTCCTTTTCTCTCCTTCAGGATCAGGATCTCTGATATGTTAGGCCATTTGAGTTGTACCATTGCTCACTGCTACATTTTTAGGTATTTTTAAAGTATTTATCACTGTGTTTCATTTCAGATAGTTTTTTTTTTTTTTTTTTTTTTTTTTTTTCCTTTGGTACCAGGGGTTGAACTCAGGGGCACTCGACCACTGAGCCACATCCCCAGCCCTATTTTGTGTTTTATGTAGAGATAGGGTCTCACTGAGTTGCTTAGCACCTCGCTGTTGCTAAGGCTGGCTTTCAACTCACGATTCTTGTCTCAGCCTCCCTAAGTGCTGGGATTACAGGCTTGAGCCACCGCGCCTGGCTTCATTTCAGATAGTTTTTATAGATACTTTCAAGTTCCTGAATCCTTTTTGTCCTGCAATGTTTTGTCTGTTTTTCATTCTTTCTAGTGTATCTTTCATCTTAGATATTTTAATTTTTATTTCTAAAAGTTTTATTTGGATTTTTGTTACATCTATTTTTTTGGCCTGATTCTTGAACTTATAAAATGCAGTTAAAATAACCATTTTAATGTTTTTTATATTAATTTTGTCAACTGTTCAATTTTCTGGGTGTGCATTTCAATTAACTAATTTTCCTCCTCATTATGGGTCATATTTTTCTGTTTTCTTGAGTGACTACTAATTTTCTATTGATTATGCTCAATTTATTGGATGTTGTGGATGTATTCATGAACCATGTTAGGCTCTGGACCTTTTTTTACTCGTATAGTCTCGAGCTCTGCTTGGTCATGTAGATAAGTTGTGGAAACAATTTTCCCCTTTGAATCTTTCTTTTAGGCTTTGTTGGGAAAAGAAGAGATTTTAGTCTAGGGCTAATTTTGCCCCTCTCCTCAGGCAAAATCTTTCTGAGTTTTCTCCTGTGGCCCCAAAATTATAAAGTTTTCTACTCTGGCTGGAGGGAGCATGAACTATTCTCACGTGTGTGTTACCCTCAGGATTATTTCCTGTAACCCTTTCAGGTGCCCCTGTACACTCCAGGAATTTCATGTCACATTGATGCTAAATGGTACTCAGCTGAAGATTCCTCTTTCTGCTGCTTTCTCCTCTCTGGCGCTGTGCCTGTGAACTCTGGTTGCCTGGACTTATAGGTTCATCTCCTCAACTCAGCATGACTACTGGGCTCTGCTTGGCTTTCACTTCCTTGAGCCATAGCCTGGAAATTCCATCCATGCAGTAAGCTGGAGTAATTGTGCATTTTACCTCTTTTGTTTACCATCTGATAGGGATCTCTGTCCTTTGTTGCCTGATGTCCAATCTCTGATGCTATTATTTTATATTTGCCATGTATGTACCAATTTATTTAGCTTGAATAAGGTGAAAGCATAAATCCAACCAGAAATAGAAACCCATTGCAAAATAAATTTGAGTGACCATTTGGTAAATGTTGGTCATCTAGAATATGGATTTAAGATAAATATGCTTTAAGACGTATGTTTAATTTTGCTTTCTTCTCTTATTCTCCCAGTTTCAGTCTGGTTTACTCATTGCCTTCCTCTTGCTTGTCCCAGAAATCTTGTAACATCAATCTTACCCCTTTGAGCTAGAAAAATATCTCTTGGAAAATCCGAATTCCCCATAAATTTAGGAATTGCTGGTGCTCACTAGAATTTATTAATGCAATCAACTAATGAACTAATTATACATAGAGAGCTATATACTTAACAGACACGCACACAACTATTTTGTGTTCTCTATACTATACTGACTAGTATGACAATTAATTGGCAGAGATGTCTAAAAGCCTGGAAGCTGACATGATCCAGCCATAAAAGGATTTAAGTCTAGTCTTCTTTGGAATATTTCTTTTGAAAACCTTTGTTATGGTCTAAGATTTCTTTTTTCAATAGAGTTATGTCCTGCTGGGTGGCTGGATTGAGAAAGGTATTTACAAGTCTGCTGGAAAGGTACTGGGTAAAAGGGATGCTGCAATTTCACAGTATCCATCAAGCACACTTGTGAAAGCCATTATTGTGCCTGTCACACTCTTGGAGGAAGAGGCAGTGCTTGGGAGATGATGAAGATGCTGTCTGGACTGAGGGCCCTCCAATAAGCCAAGAACATCTGTCACCAATATTTCTACTTCTATGGCATCTGCAGCTTTCCTGCTTTTTGTGTATACTTCCTGCAGACCTCATTTCACTTTTTTTCTTATCCCCTTAAAATATAGACATTCTGCAGTAGGATTAGGACATGTTGAAGTTTGCTGTGGTATGATTTAAATCCTTCCAGAGCTCACACGCTAGCCAAAACCATTAAATCACATACCTTCTCATATAACTTCCAAAGCCCCACCTCATCTCCTCCTTTGTCCTTCCCCAAACTCTCCTCCCTCACCATTTCAATATTATCACCTTATAAATTTGTGAACTTAATCTCCTTGAAGCTTGGTGGTATTTTGTCTAACTGCCTAGACAGTGATAGGATATAAGGGTAGGGAACTCCCATTTAGGCAGAATCAGGGGCTATGGGATATGTTGGTTCTAGAGCTACCCATGCCAACCTGGACCTTATAACACACACATACCCTGCAGTGCTTAGGCTAATGGAGCCCCTCTGTGTCAGCCTGTGTTTGTTCTTAGACTTGTATTACTGGTTGAGGCCATCCTGGTACACAGATTCCATTTCTCCTGGAAAAGACATGTGAGTCAATCAGTCAGAGAGTACAGGTAACAGGTTAGATTAGTGTAAAAGAGTAGGTTCTAGAATCAGATTAAATCCTATCTTTACTTCTTTCTAGTTGTGTGATAGTAGATATCAATAGGGAATGTTTCTTTTCCCCTCCCAACGTTTCCTTCCATGGTGGAGGGAATTTGTGATAGATTACAAAAATGAACATGGATTTTTGCCCTCTTTGGAGCATACCTCTTAAAATATATGCTTGCTTTAAACTGAGATATTGGCAAATGTGATTCAAACAGAGGCTTGAAAAATACATTCCCACTGGACTATTTCTGTCTTGCAGCTCTTGAGAGCTATTTGATTGCTGTGGGAAAGGAAGGCTTCTCAAATGAGACATGTTGACCGGGACTGCCATCTCTACAAATTTCCCTGGAGTAGGTACAAGGACAGCAATGTCTTAGGTACTATTTGGACAGAAAGAACAAAATATACTTGTAATTGTTAATTCAGATTATCAACTTGATTAGATTAAGGAAGTCCTAAGATTAAGAGACTTTTTGGTTGTGATATTTTCAGAAATTATTAGCATGGGGGGCACCAAACTGAGTGGGGATACTTGCTCTGAATGTGCAATAGGCTGGTGGCCTGGATGGAACAAAAGGCAAAGAAGGAATAAGCCCATGTAGACACAAGCTTCATTCTTCTTGAGCAGGTGCTTTGATTCCTGCCGCAATCATCCAAGGACATCAGACTCCAGCTTCTTCATTCTTCAAAAATGGACTCTGAATAGCAATTCTCCAGATAGTTGTCAGGCTTTCAGTACCAGACTTGGTACTTTGGTACCATCTTTGGTCCTTCTTCTTCTGAGACCCCTGCTTCCTGGATTGAGTAGCTACTGGTACCTGCATCTCCCCAGCTGATGGACAGTCATGGTGAAACTTCCCAGCCTCTGATCCGGTAAGGTAATCTATTAAATTCCCTTTTTATAATTATACCAGGATATATCCTTTTGGTTCTGTTCCTCTAGAGAACCCTAACAGAGTACATAGGATTTATTCCCCAGATTTGATAAATGTATCATGCTAAAATTAATCTTTACAAGCCATTTTTTCCAATTGATTTTGGGATCCCCACGACTGAATTCTGAAAGACTGAATCAGTTTTGATATGCATGAAGAAAATGAAATTTCCATCTATCTTAATTCTATCACTTTGTAGTGCTCTTTGGTAATATAGATCCATATTTTTTTTCTCCAAAACCACTGTAGCTGTGTGTGTTTCTGAACACAGAAACAGAGTTATTCATATTATACTAAATGCTACATAACATGTATTAGTAGATCTTCAAAAGTATCCCATAATCTAACATTCATATCTTTGCATCAACTACATGAATATTCTTACTTGGCATGATAAAATCTATGAATCACATAGGTCAGTAGAGGTGAATATTTTCCACCAAAAGCTTTTTGAATTTTGGAAATTCTGATAAGGGATGATGGATTAGTATGTAGCTTTGCCTCCTAGGAATGAGTTTTCCTAGAACATTGCCTTAGAGCTGGAGATTGTTTCCTGAATTTGGTAGGTATGAAATTGGTGGTGTATGAATTTATGTTCTGTTCACATTTCAGAGTCTTAAAGTAGGGAAGATAAAAGATTTAGAGCAATATAGTCCTAAGATTTATAAGTCTTAATCCTGGTTAAACTGAAGTCACTCCAGTGAGAGATAGCCTAGCCCACACTGGACACAAGAACTTTGTTCTACCTCAGCACGAAAAACTCTTCTGAGACTAAAGCTGGTAAGAATTTGGGTGGCATTTGAACTTCCTTGGACTTTTGACTCACGTTTGAGTCACTTGAACTCAATGATAATTTGAAAGAGAGAGAGAGAGGGAGAGGGGAGGGGAGGGGAAAGGAGGGAAGAGGAGAGAAGAGGAGAAAAGAAGGGAAAGGAAGACAAGAAGGAGGAGGAGGAGGAGGGGAGAAGAAAGGAGGAGGAGAAGGAAGAGGAGGAGAGAAGGAAAGCATGAAGGAAAAGAAGTAACAAAAGAAAGAAAACTCTATCTGACTGGCTGTTATTTTTTAGATATGAGATGTCCTCCAAAAGCTCACGTGTGAGACAATGCAAGAAAATTTAGAGGTGAAATGCTTAGGTTATGAGAACCTTAAGCTAATCTGTGCTTTAATCCACTTACATGGATTAACTGGGTTCTAACTGTATGGCAGGTGAGGTAAGACTGGAGGAGGGTCTCTGCAGAAAGGTCTTTGGGGTATATATTTTGTGTCAGGTGAACAGAGCTAGCACGTGCTCGCACTTTCTCTCTCTCTCTCTCTCTTTCTCACTCCTTTTGATCTCTATCTCTCTCATTCCTTCTGATGACTATATCTTGAGCTGCTTTTCTCCTCCACACTCTTCTGCCATAATGTTCTGCTTCACTTTCCACCCAAAGGAAAGGAACTGACTGATTATGGACTGAGATCTCTGAAATCCTGAGCCCCAAATAGACTTTCCTTTCTCTATATTGTTCTTTTGAGGTCTTTTTGTTCACAAAGTGAAAACTTTGACTAAAATATTGGCTTAGATAGAAAAGGCTGAATTAGGGATGCATAAAAATGGCCAAACAGATAGATAAAATGGACATATATAGTGGAGGGAAAATTGGAGTGTTTGTGCTGTGAATCAATGCTCACAGAGGATCAATGATCTCTGCTACCCTCATGACAATTAACACAGGACTTAGAAAACCAGATCAATCTTTATTCTCTAGTGAGGAAGAATTTCTCAATATACCAAGATGCCCAAATTTCTGAGGCATAAGGCTTGGAAGTTTCCAACTTCCTCATCAAAGAATGTTAATACTATATTTGAGTTTGGATATAAGCACACTAGGGTGCAGAGATATATGACACCTGTCAAATTTTAAAAATGGTTATTTGGGTAGAAGAAGGAACTAATGAATAAATCACTTTTAACTTCTCCAAAGAAAGTCATTAGATACTTGTAGTTATCTCTCGTTAGATAAAAGTTGGGACTTTATTATATATTGTCAATTACTATCAATTAACATTTTATATTTGGTATGTGAACAGGTGCATATTTTCTTTTAAGCACTGTAAGTAAGAGTTCTGAACACCTCCTAGGGTATATATTACTTAACTTCCTATGAAAGATGACCTGCTATTGTGACAAATGACTCTGCTAATAAATGTCACAAGGAAATTATTAATCTAATATTTTTCATTCTCCATTAGAAAAGGAAACCTCTATTTTGTATTTTAATGCTATACCTGAGGTGTTTTGGTGGAACAGCCAGCACCAGAACCAATATAATTGTACTTAGTGATGACTCTGCCTGCCCTTCCCGTCTCCAAGGCAGAAGCAGGGTGCTGGCGTGCATCCGCACAGTGCATGTCAACAGTCACCTTTGTTTTATTTTACTTTGTCATCAGTGGTTAATATTTCCTGGCACATTAGAAAAGGATTACATCTTGATGCACAGACTTCCTTCTCCTATTGATTGCCTTTGCTACTTGTCATAAACTGTGGATCGTTAAATAAGCACGTCTTTTAATCATGACTGGCCTGGGAACAGTTTAGACGAGTCATCCTAAGAGAACCCCACCAACTCTTTCCTAAGTCAGATTCCTTTCAGTAGAACTTTATTGTGTGGAGCTTTGTTGTATTTCCTGCTTTGGGTCAATAATGGAGTTTTAGTGACCCTTGCTTGTTTTGAAGAAGGATGACAGATTTCCTGCAGCTTTTTCTCCAAGCAGACAGCTGTAGAAACATCATCATAATGAACCAAACAAGTTCTGGCACCCAAGGATGCTCCTAAATATTCATAGTTCTTCTACTCCTTGCCCTGGAGAGTTTCTGCTAATATGATTTTGGGGATCAAGGGACATTTCTCATCCAAAGTCCTTTCCCTGCCATCTAGCATGGTCATTCCCTTTCCTAGCCCTCGTGGTCAGGTCACTGTTAGATCTTCTTCACTTGAGTGTTTATTATTTGGGATCAGACAACCACTATGGAGTGTACAGATTTGATTACATTGGGAGGGAGCTTTGAGGGTATATACTATACATTAGATAGATCTCAAAGGTGGTACCATGTTGCTTAACTCAGATGAATACAAGCCAAAATTATAAATTACATTTAAAATTAATTTCGTCTGTTAATTTTCCTTTTAAACAGCCCTCTGGATGTTTAGAAAATATAAATCCCCACTTTAAATATTTTTAAAAAGATGACAACATATCTCTCTAGTTACTTGTTTTAATTTTTAAAATAAACTGGGGCTTGCCCAAATAAACCATATTTTCTTTCTTTTTTTTTTTGCATTACCAAAATAAAATATGGATACAGAAAAATACACAAAGAAAATACAGAGCTTTTTGAGTTATTATAAGATAGAAATCTTTGTTACCTACACCCAGGCCAAGAAACCAAATTTGCTACCATCTTTGAAATCATCCATTATGGTTTGGTTCTGGAATGTTCCCCAAAGGCTCATGTGTTGAAGGTTTGGTTCTCAATGCAACAATGTTCAGAGGCAACGATTTAGCACAGTGATTGGATCAGCAGGGTTCTGATCTTATTGTTGAATTCATCTTTTCATGGATTCATACTGAATGGCATTATTGGGAAGTGGTGGAAACTACTTGGTGGCGCCTAGTGGGAGGAAACAGGTCAGTGCAGAAGTGCCCTGGAAATGTATATCTTGTCACCCTTCCCCCTTAATGGCTGCCATGAGCTGAGCTTTCCTCTGCTACACCCTTCTGCCATGATGTTTCTGTCTTGGAGTCAGCCAAACATGGACTGAAACCTTCAATACCGTGACCCAAAATCTTTCCTACTTGGAGTTGTTTTTCTCAGGTATTGGTCACAGTGATGAAGTGCTAACTCACCATCCAATCACAGCCCTCTTGGTCCTAATTTTCACCAGTAACTTACACTTTCTTCATTACCTTTCTTGACTTTTCTTTATGCTTTTATCACGCTAGTGAAAATCCCTAGGAACATCAATTTACTCTGGCACACTTAAAGAAAATTGATATGTATTTTAAGGTTCTAAGGAGATCTTTATTTTTTTTTCCTTTGTAATTTTTCTGTTGAAGAATGAGGACCATTTGACCTGAATATTTTCACAGTCTGGATTTTGCTGAATGTCAACACAAGATTCAGTTCAGTATGTTCCTCTGTTCTTGGTATTTGCTACAAATGGATAAGACAAATTCTGATCAGACTCAATTTCTATCCATTTTTTTTTCTGGACTGTATGTCGTGGTGTGTTTTGATAGTGGGAGGCAACTGGTGTCAGAATTTCTCTTTTGTGATGTTTGAAGCTATTGATGCTTCATGATTGAATCCCTTAATATTTAGGGGGTTGTATAAGGGATCATTCTATTTCTATTATTTGTTTTCACTTGTTAGGTGGGAAGCTTTTATAAAAGAACCTTCCTTTCATCTACAATTTTGGTCACCTAACTAATCCTCATTCCACCTTCAGAAGTTTCTCCTTTGCATATGAATCTATCTGAAAGGGAGACTTGGGTGGTTAGTTTTGAGTGTTTATTGGGAATCAACTGTTCTAGGCAGCTAGCACTTACCACAGGTCCCTTTTACTGACACACTATTGCATTGGGTGGTCCTTCTCCCGGTGCTAATCTGCAATTGGCTCATGCCTCTTTTTACTGTTCTGGCTGCTTTGTATTTCTCCTGGTCTCAGGTGTTCCAGGCTACCAAAACACCACTGTGACAATTGTGGCTACTGGTAGTTTTTCCTCATCACCTTGTAGCTTGAGAGTTGTGAAGATAAACTGCTCTGTACTTTTATTTAAAAATATAATTCTTCAGCCTCAGCAACAGCGAGGTGCTAAGCAACTCAGTGAGACCCTGTCTCTACATAAAACACAAAATAGGGCTGGGGATGTGGCTCAGTGGCCAAGAGCCCCTGAGTTCAATCCCCAGTACCAAAATAATAATAATAATAATTCCTGTGTTTTCTGTCTTGCTGTCCGGATCTTTTGTGTTTTCTCACGATGGGGTTTGGAAAGATTGGAAAGGAGTGCAGTGGACATTGCACACTCCTTCCAGAACCATGTGCTAACTGGCTTATTAGAGGTTGAGGGTAAGTTACTTGCCACAATGTGTGGAGCAGGTAAAAGTGCAGGAAGAGGTCTAGAGTAAGGGGTTTATTAAAGTACCAGGGCTTCAGGTTTTGCCAAAAGAGGCACCAATATTTTTTTGAAGAGTCTCATTTCCTGGTTCAAATTTATTTTCTTGCAAAGCCTGTTAAAATTTTTCTAGTCATGAATAAATCCCTGGCTTTGTTGTTGGATTCAACTCTAGCTGTGCCATAGATTAACTGTGCAAACTTGGAAATGTTGGTTAAGTTATCTGAGCCTTGTCTACATACAATCAAGAAAAAAAATTATGTACCTTATCCTGTTTTTTCAGAGTTATTCTCATATTCTCTTCCCTCCACCATCACTCCCTACCAATACTTATGATAAATTCAAATCAATTTTGTTTTGTATTGTTTTGTTTGCTTTTTTAGTGCTGGGGCTTGAACCCAGGGTCTTATGTGTGCTAGATGAGCTTTCTACCTCAATGCCATATCCTCAACCCCTATAAACTCCAACTGATATTATCCCCCAAATATCTATAGAACCTGCTCATTTTTCTCCATCCTTACCACCATTGCCACATCCATTCCATTCTAATGCAAAGTAACATTTTCGATTGCCTGGACCAGGCAAATACTCTCTTGCATCCCCTCTCAGCATTCCCTCTGACCCCTTTCTTAGACATTCTTTGCTCATCCAGAAAAATTTCAAAACATAATAGTGTCAAACTTTTGTTTCAGTAACACTGATCGTGTCAACTACTTTCTTAAACTCTACCTGGTTATCTCATTGCATATGTGATTTAGGTGAAGCTGATTTTGGACTGAAAGTTTTGGCCTCTGTGCATATCTCAAGCTCTCTCCAATTGCCGTCTCTATTTTAGTCACATTGACCTATTCTTATCACAGGGACTTTGCACATGCAATGTCTCTTTCTTAAAGGGCTTTTCTCTCCCTTCTTCACCCAGGTAACTCTAATGACACTTTATATCTCACTTTGAGCTCCTCAGTGAACTCTTCCCTGACCTTGGGAGAGAACAGATCACATACAAGACCAAACATCTTTGTTTCTCTACCAGTAACACTTAATTATCATAGTATATAATCACTGTCTCTTTATATCTCTAGTCCTTAAACATCAAACTTCTCAAGGGCAGGGATAAGGTTATTTTTGCTCACTATTATATCACTAGCACAATGTCTGGCACATAGTACTTAGAAACTTTTCTATTAAATAAGTGGATCTTTTTAAGATTGTTGTAAACATATGATTTATATTATGCACAGTCTTAAGCCATTTAACTTTACATATCAATTAACTTTTTTAGCATAAAAAGTTAAGTTCTTTTAAAGTAATCATCCCGTTAACTACCAAACTTACTGGAAGTGGTGAGGTTGGAGGCTTCCATTCAACCTCATGAGCAGGTTATAATGAAATCAAGTTCTAATTATATTTATACCCCGCACACAGACACATACACACAGAAATATGATCAATTCTGTCAATGTGGCACAAAGTTCCATAACCCTTAGTGCTTTTTGATTATCTTAGAAAACTGCTTGAAATTTATATCTAGGCAAATACAAGAATATCCTTGATTGGGATTAATCCATGTACATCATTTGGGGGGAACGTTTTTGAAGCTATAACAATTGGGCTATTCAGAATTCCAGAGTTCTCTGCACTACCCAAACTCAGAGTGATTATCTTTAAGCAAAACAATCAAATACTAACATTTTATGTTCCTTATACTCCAAATGCTGAGGTGAAAAAGATGTAATAAACAATAAAGCAGTTCCTGTGTATGCGTGATTACTTTGGAATAAAGCAAATAAATAGAAAGGAACTTCCCTCGTTTAAAAAAAAATCTGAGTCATTGTTCCCTAGCTGTATAATAGTAGTTCAAAACAATTCAGATAATTATGATTTATTATGAACATTCCCAAGCACCTGAAGGCTGAGGTTCCTTGAGCCTACAATGAATGAGTCATTATAACTTGTTTGTGCAATTCAGAAAGGAAAACAACAAGCTCATAACTCCCTCTCACACTGATGATAAGGTGACACACACTTAATCAAAATAAAGGTCACTGAAATAATTCAGAGGTTGATTGTCAATAGAATTATTGAAGAGTGTCCTTTATAGTTACCAAAAAAACAAACAATCAAATTTCAGGAGAAGGATATAATAATCATTCCAATTAGATTGGTAGTTAGAAACTGGGAGTAATTTATCCTCCTATGGGACATTTGATAGCTTTTTGATTCTCACCACTGGGTGGGTTGTTACTGGCATCTAATAAGTAGCGGCCAGGAATGTGATGGCTTGACATTCTGCATTGTGAGAACTACACCCCTACCCCACTCCAGCATGGATTCATCAAGTAAAAAATGTCCATGATGCACCTGAGATCATAAATAAGAAACCATTGGAGCTGTAAAGACCTGTGGATCATTAGGACCATGTTGGATTTCAAGACACAAATGACTGATATAAGTCGCCCAGTGGACGGAAACTGAGCTAAGACTAGGTTCTTCCTTATCCACCAGACTCTTATTTTTGAATAAATAATCTAGTTTTGTCTCCTTGATGACATAATGCATAGATAAATGAAAGATGAATTTCGCATTTACATTAGACATTCAAGAAAACAGATTGAAAATGTAGCTTGACTTTTTTTGAGGTTATGTAGGGATGATTTTTATACTTTGCTTTTAAAAGTCTTACCTATATTTTTTATAATTCTCTCCTCTCCATCCTCCTCATTCCTACCCACTGTTTGTACTTCCCATCCCAATCAGTATGTGACCTTCCATATTTTTCTGTGTTCACATAGATATAGATGTAAACAAGTATGCATTATTCTTACTCAAGCATATTTTTTGTTGGTAGTGTTTTGCAAATATCATGTTATATATAATTTTCTACAACTTGCAGTTCTCATATAAAAATATTTCATGAGAAATCTTTCTAAAACAACTGGTATTCCCTTTCTTTTTTGGTGGGGGGAGTGGGTACTGGGGATTGAACCCAGGGCACTCAGCCACTGAGCCACATCCCCAGCCCTAATTTATATTTTATTTAGAGACAGGATCTCACTGAGTTGCTTAGCACTTTGCTTTTGCTAAGGCTGGCTTTGAACTCAAGCCTCCTGAGATGCTGGGATTATAAGCATGCAGCATCACAACCAGCACCCTCTTTCTTTTTTTAAGAGTATTTATCTACCATGCTTGATTCAATCATTCACCTATTAATGGACATTTATTTCCCTATGTTATTTTTAAATTTTTTTATTTGATATAATTTTATTTTATGTAAATTTATTTTATGTAATCAATGTATTACAAGACACTGTTCAAATGCATTGTTGTGATAAAAATGTTAAAAATTCAGTTTTGGTAGAAAGAAATATTACTATTGTGCTGGGCAAGAGAAAAGCTATTAATTCTATACCAAATACAAAAAATCAGGCTTTAGAAACTTCATTTACTTCCATGCAATGCCATTTTTTAAAACTTTCTTACTCCATGGAGATTCACTCCTGCCAAGATACTCTTGTTAAAGGAAGAGATAATCAATATATTCATGTCACAATCATTTGATGGGTAGGTACTGTGAAAGACAAGCCTATAGATATTTTGAGGATTTCTCTAGGAAATTAAAAATCTAGGGTTGAGCCTCCATTTCTAGCACTATGGGAAATGAGATAGCATTCAAAAAATATGAACAAAAAAACTTGAATTATACATTGTACTTTAAAATTTTTAAATGTGTGTATGAGTCTAGTTCATGAGGCTGAAAACGTGAATAATAATTTATAAAATATAATTCATAATAATATATGAAATAACAGCTTAAGATTTTTCAAAGTAGGGAAAATATTAATTAATTATTGATAAGTTGTACATGCATGATAAATTTCTAAGGTAAACAATTATTGATAAGTTGTACATGCATGATAAATTTCTAAGGTAAACCACTAGAAATATCAGAATGTATACTCAACAAAATAGGCACAAAGAAAACTGAGCACTCCAAATCATTTTTTTAGAAGGAGAAAAAGAAGACTTAGACACTACAGGGAAAAAACAGAAAGTTTATAATAAAGTAGAAATGTATCTGCATATACCATTATTAGAAAAAAATGTAGATTAGAGTTTTCCATTCAAAGACAAAGATTGTAAAAGTAATGGATATCTTTAATCTTGATACCTGCTATTTACAATAGACACCTCTGAAACAGGCACAGAAAAATATTAAATAATGAAAAAAGTAGGCAAGCACCAATCAGAAGAAACCATATGTAATATTATTACTGTGAAAAGACAAAAATTTGATAAAAATAATTATTAAAGATGAAAAAGGTTACCACATAGAGTTAACCTTAAGGATTCTTGATACTATGGTTGGAACATATATAAATAAAAATGACAGATATATAAAGAGAAAATTTTACCATCTCAGAAGTAGAAGAGTTTTACATCTATTTCTGATTACTTAAATGTATGTGTGTGTGTGTATACAATAGACTAAGAACATCTATTAAATTTATCCCCTAAAAATATATGTAGGTAATTTCTCTCAATTGGAAAATAAAAATTGTTTTCAAGTACTTTCATTATTTACAAAACTTAGTATCTAGTAGAATATAAAAGAAATTTTAAAGAATCTTCATAGTGAAGATTTTCTTCTATAATAACAATATTAATATGTTATTTGGTATTCATAGAAATGAATACCAAATGACAGCTTTTAAACTTTATTTTTAATTTTAAAAAATCCATAAACTCAAAGCTGAAATAATTTAAGCAATATAACAATAACATTTGATTATAACCCAAAGTATACAATAAATATCCATGTGTTTACACAAATATAAATTACTTTGTGACTAAACGGAGGAGAAGAGACAAGTCTACCATGCAGAGGAATTCCAAGTAATTTATGTAGATGCCCTCAGTTCCTCCCTCCAAAGAGAAGGAGTATAACTCACCACTCTGGAAGTGTGAACTGTACATAACGACTTCCTCCTAAGGAGAAGTGTGAAAAGGGGTGGGGAGACAGGATAAATTCACAATGGAGAAGTCTGACAAATACAATTTAAGAGAGAGATCAAGGTTAACATCATCAATTGTATGTCATATCATTAACACATGCCTTTAATATGTGATGAAAATGGTACTTTATAGCCTCTCAGGTAAATCCACAATGCCTATTTAAGTGTGAGAAAAGTATCTGACAAATCCAGTTGAAGAATTTTTCTATCAAATAACTGACAAATACTCATCAATACTGTCAAAATCATCAAAAACAAGGAAAGTCAAACAGAACCATCACAGTCTAGGGCAGCCTAGAGTGACATAGCAGATGAACCTAACATGGTAAGAGCAGCCATAAACAATACTTAATGGGACTGTCTGAATTCCAATAAAACTTCAAATAAGACAGCAAGATATCATTTGCCTACCCTTCTCTGTCAAATATCCTGCAATGTTGTCTGCATAGAATTTACAACTTGAGGTTTTTTGATTACCACCTATCTGCTTCTTCCAGATAAACTCCACCAAATCAAGGACTTTGTATTGTTGGTAGCTGATTCCATACCACCTAGAAGAGGTGCTCAGTAAATACTTGCTAATTAAAGAGAGAGAGAAAGAGATCAAATCATGAAAAAAAATATATTCTGCAACAAAATATATTTAAATAAATTTATTGAAATATAAATAAACTATGAGCTTTAATTTACAGTGATACATTAGTTTTGATTCATCAGTTTTGGACATAAAGTAAAAATTGTATCAAACACTTCATATTCTTAGTAGAAATTAGTACTTAGAACAGAATGTTTATGAAAATACTCCTTTCAAAATTTGTGAGATTTAACTAATACAATAAAGCACAAAGCCTTAAGTGTTTATAATAGAAAAGAAGAAAGTTAAAAGTTGGCTTACTATACAACTTGAGAAGGCAAAAAAAAAATCATTATAATAAGTGTATGTGCAATAGAAGAATGAAATAATGAAGAAAAGGACAGTACTTATTAAAATACAAGACAATCATATAATAAGCGATGAAAACAGACAAAAATTGATTCTTTGGAAAGACATAAAAATCAACAAGATTGATTTGGAAAAAAGGAGAGGCACACATTTTTGAAAATATGAGAAAAAAGGATAACTGCAGATACAGAAGAGTTTTTTTTAATAAAGGTAAGGTATTTTTAAAAGTTTATACTAATATATTTTAAAACCTAGATGAAATTCAAATTCTATGAAAAGCATAAATTATAAAAACTGATTCAAGAACACCATGTGATACAAAAAAGGTATTTTAGAAATGAGTTATTCCAACATTAAAAAAAAAGATCATTCCATCCTTCCATCAAATCTTCCAAAGAATACAGTATTGGGATCACTTCCAAATAATTTTATGGGTCTCATATAAATTGCATAGTAAGTACAAAATAAGGACATTTTGAGAAGGGAATCAGAAAACCTCTTATTCATGAACATAGATGCAAAAGTATTAAGGAAAATGTTTGCAAACAGATTCTTTAATTGTATTAATCAATAATGCATGGTGGCTGAGTTGAGTATGTTCAAGTGGGCTCAATTAGAAAGTCTCTTGGTGTGATTCACCACATAAATAAATTGAACCAAAAAATCATATGATTGCCTCAACATATGTACAAGGAGCATACAATGATATTTAACATCTATCATTTATATTTGAAAATCTTAGGAAACAAGGATTAGGAGGTACTTTTTCAGCATGAACACAGGACATTACAAGAAACTAAGAAATTGTACTAAATAGTAAAATATTTAAAGCTTCCCTTTCATCTTACTATATTAAAATTCCACTCAACATTACATTATAGGTTCAAAATAACATATCATATTCTATATAGAATCCTAGAAGAATCTGCAGAGACTTGCTTTCAGTATTAAAATGTTACTCAAGTTTTCTACAACTACATATCATATTCTATAGAATCATATTCTATATGTTTTCTACAATATTCATATTCTATATAGAATCCTAGAAGAATCTGCAGAGACTTGCTTTCAGTATTAAAATGTTACTCAAGTTTTCTACAACTAGAAAGCTACAACCAGAAAATATAATGCTGAGGTATCATTTATACTATAAGTTAAAACAACTGTGACTATGGATAGCACTATATATATCATTTTTATATATAAATGTTATATATAAACTAATTTATATATAAATTAACATAAATTAATATAAAATTTATATATAAATGTATTTGTTCTAGTTCATTATACATGACAGAATAATGGATTTCAATTCATAGTACACATATGGAGCATAATTTTTTTATTTCTCTAGTTGTACAAAAAGTGAAGTCACAATATTTGTGTCTTCATACATGTACCTAGGGTAATGATGTCCATCCCATTCTACCATCTTTCCTAACCCCATCCCCCCTCTCTTCCCACCCCGCCCCTTTGCACTGTCCAAAGTTCCTCCATTCCTTCCATGCTACCCCTGCACTCCCATTATGGATCAGCATCCACTTATCAAAGTAAACATCTGCCTTTGGTTTTTTGGGATTGGCTTACTTCACCTAGCATAATATTCTCCAACTCCATCCATTTACCTGCAAATGCCATGATTTTATTCTCTTTTAATGTTGAGTAATATTCCATTGTGTATATATACCACAGTTTGTTTATTCTTTCATCTGTTGAAGGGCATCTAAGTTGGTTCCACAATTTAGCTATTGTGAATTGTGCTGCTGTAAACATTGATGTGGCTGTGTCACTATAGTATGCTGTTTTTAAGTCCTTTGGGTATAAACCAATAAGTAGATACTTAACCTATTGGTGGTTCCAATAGGTTAAATAATATTTTAATAACATTTAACCCATATATCAAAAATATTATCATTTCACTATGTAATCAATAAAAAAATATTAATGAGAAATAAAAATGGTGGTTCCATTCCAAGTTTTCCAAAGAATGTCTACACTGCTTTCCAGACTGGTTTCACCAATTGGCAGTCCCATCAGCAATGTAAGAGTGTGCCTTTTCCCCCACATCCTTGCCAACACTTATATTGTTTGTATTCTTGATAACTGCCATTCTGACTGGAGTGAGATGAAATCTTAGAGTAGTTTTGATTTGCATTTCTCTAATTACTCAAGATGTCAAACATTTTTTCATATATTTGTTTATTGACTGTATATTATCTTCTGGGAAGTGTCTGTTTGGTTCTTAGTCCATTTATTGATTGGGTTATTTGCTTATTCGGTGTTAAGTTTTTTGAGTTCTTTATATATCCTGTAGATTAGTGCTCTACCTAATGTGGACATGGTAAAAATTTGCTCCCATTCTGTAGACTCTCTCTCTTTACCTTGATGATTGTTTCTTTTGCTGAGAATAAGCTTTTTTAGTTTGAATTCATCCCATTTATTGATTCTTGATTTTTTTTCCTTGCACTAGAGGAAGTCAGGGCCTAATCTGACATTATGAAAATTTGGGCCTACTTTTTCTTCTATTAGGTGTAGAGTATCTGGTCCAATTCTTAGGTCTTTGATCTACTTTGAGTTGAATTTTGTGCATGGTGATAGATAGGAGCTTAATTTGATTTTGCTGCATATGGATTCCCAGTTTTCCCAGCACCATTTGTTAAAGAAGCAATCTTTTCTCCAATGTATGTTTTTGGCACCTTTGTCTAGTATGAGATAACTATTTATGTGGATTTGTCTCCGTGCCCTCTATTCTGGACCATTGGTCTATTTTGGTGCTAATACCATGCCATTTTTTGTTACTATTGCTCTGTAGTATAGTTTAAGTTCTGATATTATGATGCTACCTGCTTCACTCTTCTTGCTAAGGATTGCTTTGCCTATTCTGGGTCTCTTATTTTTCCAGATGAGTTTCATGACTGCTTTTTCTATTTCTCTGAGGAATGTCATTGGGATTTGGATTAGAATTGCATCAAATCTATATAGCACTTTTGATAGTATGGTCTTTTTGACAATATTAATTCTGCCTGTCCAAGAACAAGGGAGATCTTTCCATCTTCTAACACCTTCTTTAATTTCTTCTTTAGCATTGTGTGGTTTTCATTGTAAAGGTCTTTCATCTGTTTTGTTAAGTTGATTCCCAAGTATTTTATTTAATTATATTTTTGAGGCTATTGTAAATGGGGTAGTTTTCCTAGTTTCTCTTTCAGAGAATTCATCACTGATGTACAGAAGTGCATTTGATTTATGGGTGTTGATTTTATATCCTGCTACTTTGCTGAATTCACTTGTTATTTCTAGAAGTTTTCTGGTGGAATTTTTCAGATCCTCAAAGTATAGAATCATGTTGTTGGCAAATAGTGATAGTTTGAGTTCTTCTTTTCCTATCCATATCCCTTTAATTTCTTTCATCTAATTGCTCTGGCTAGAGTTTCAAAGACTATGTTAAATAGAAGTGGTAAAAGAGGTCATCCCTGTCTTGTTCCAGTTTTTAGAGGGAACACTTTCAATTTTTCTCCATTTAGAGTGATGCTGGCCTTGGGCTTAGCATAGATAGCTTTTATAATGTTGAGATATGTTTCTATTATGCCTAGTTTTTCTAGTGTTTTGAATATGAAGGAGTGCTGTATTTTGCCAAATACTTTTTCTGCATCTATTGAGATGATCATATGATTTTTATCTTTTTGTGTATTGATGTTATAAATTACATTTATAGATTTTCAAATGTTGAACCAACCTTGCATTCCTGGGATGAACCTTACTTGATTGTGGTGCACTATCTTTTTAATAGGTTCTTGTATTTGATTTCTAAGAATTTTATGGAGAATTTTTGCATCTATGTTCATTAGAGATATTGGTCTGAAGTTTTCCTTCTGTGATTTGTCTTTGGTTTTGGAATCAGGGTGATATTGACCTCATAGAATTACTTTGGAAGTGTTCCCTCATTTCTATTTCATGGAATAATTTGAGGAGTATTGGTATTAGTTTCTCTTTGAAGGTCTTGTAGAACTCAGCTGTGAATTTGTCTGGTTCTGGGCTTTTCTTTGTTGGTAGAATTTTGATGGCATTTTCTATTTCACTGCTTGAAATTGATCTGTTTAACTTGTGTATATCATCCTGATTCAGTTTGGGTAAATCATATGACTCTAGAAATGTGTCAATGTCTTCAATATTTTCTATTTTATTTGCATACAAATTTTCAAAATAGTTTCTAATTATCTTCTGTGTTTCTGTAGTGTTCATGATGATATTTCCTTTTTCATCATGGATTTTAGTAATTTGAGTTTTCTCTCTCCTCTTCATTAGCATGGCTCAGTTTTTAACAATTTTATTTATTTTTTCAATGAACCAACTTTTTGTCAATTTTTTTCAATTGTTTCTTTTTTTCAATTTCATTGATTTCAGCTCTGATTTTAATTCTTTCCTGTTTTCTATTTTGGTGTTGATTTGTTCTTTTTCTAGGTCTTTGAGATGTAATGTTAGGTCATTTATTTGTTGACTTTTTCTTCTTTTAAGGAATAAATTCCATGCAATGACCTTCCCTGTTTGTACTGCCTTCATAGTGTCCCAGAGATTTGGATATGTTGTATCAGTGTTCTCATTTACCTCTGAAATTTTTAAAAATTCTCTCTTTGATGTCTTCTGCAATCTATTGTTCATTAAATAGCATGTTATTTAGTCTCCACGTGTTGGAGTAGCTTTTATTTTTTATTTTATCATTGATGTCTAATTTCATTCCATTATAATCTGAGAGAATGCAGAATAGTATCTTTATATTTTTGTATTTTATAAGAGTTGCTTTGTGGCATAATATATGGTCTACTTTAGGGAAAGACCTATGTGCTGATGAGAAGAAAGTGTATTCACTCGAATGAAATATTCTATATATTTGTGTTATGTCTAAATCATTGATTGTATTATTGAGTTCTATAATTTGTTTAGCTTTTGTTTGGAAGATCTATTCAGTGGTGATAGAGGTGTGTTAAAATCACCCAGTATTATTGTGTTTTGGTCTGTTTGACTCTTAAAACAGAAAAGTTTGTTTGATGAACATGGGTGCACATAGATGAACATTGCTTGGGGCATATATATTTATAATTATTATGTCTTATTGATGTATGTTTCCCTTAAGTAGTATAAAATATCCTTCTTTATCTCTTTTGATTAACTTTGGCTTGAAGTCTACATCATTTGATATGAGGATGGAAACCCCTGCTTGTTTATGCAGTCCATGTGAGTGTTATGTTTTTTTCCCAAACTTTCACTTTCAGTCTGTGGATGTCTTTTCCTATGAGATGAGTTTCTTGAAGGCAGCATATTGTTGGGTCTTTTTTTTTTTAAAATCTAATCTGTCATTCTATGTCTTTTGATTGATAAGTTTAGGCCACTAATATTCAGTGTTGTTATTGAGACATAATTTGTATTCCCAGTTACTTTTGTTTATTTTTGGTTTTTAACCTGATTTGGTTTCTCCTTTGATTAGTTTTTCCTTTAGTGTAACACCTCCTCTTGCTGATTTTTATTGTTGTTTTTCATTTCCTCCTTATGGAATATTTTGCTGAGAATGTTTCTTAGTGCAGGCTTTCTAGTTCTAAATTATTTTAACTTTTGCTTGTCTTAGAAGGTTTTTATTTTTTCACCAAATATAAAGCTTAAGTTTGCTGGATATAGGATTCTTGGTTGATATCCATTTTATTTCAGAGCTTAGTATATGTTATTCCAGGCTCTTCTGGCTTTGAGGGTCTGGGTTGAGAGTTCTGCAGATATTCTAATGGGTTTCTCCTATATGTAATCTGATTTATTTCTTTTGTAGCTTTTAAAATTCTCTCCTTATTCTTTATGCTAGACATTTTCATTATAATATGCCTTGGTGTAGATCTGTTGTGATTTTGTACGTTTGGTATTCTGTAAATCTCTTGTATTTGATTTTACAATAATACTTCATGTTTGGAAAATTTTCTGATATTATTTCATTGAATAGATTGTTCATTCCTTTGGTTTGTAACTATGCCCTCCTCTACCCCAGTAATTCTTAAATTTGATCTTTTCATGTTATCCCATAATTCTTGAATGTTCTGTTCATGGTTTCTTACCATCTTCACTGTGTGGTCAACTTTATTTTTAAGATTATATATTTTGTTTCATTGCCTGAGGTTCTGTCTTCTAAGTGATCTAGTCTGTTGGTGATTCTTTCTATTGAGTTTTTAATTTGGTTTATTGTTTTCTTCATTTCAAGGATTTATTTTTGTTATTTTTTTTCCAGAATCTCTAGCTCCTTATTGAAGTATTCTTTTGCTTCCTATATTTGCTTATGTAGCTTTTTATTGAAAGATCTTTTCTGCCTGTGTTTGCTCTCATATCATTCTTTAATTCACAGAAAATTTTAATTAAGTACATCCTGAACTCCTTCTCTGACATTTCTTCTGCTCTTCTGGCCATGGATTCTAATAATATAGTATCTTGGTTTGTTTGCAACACTTTCTTCTCTTGTTTTTAATGTTGTTCATGTGTCTTCCCTTATAGCACTGCAGATCTGAGGTGTTACAGTTTTTATCCTATAGGTTTATAGTGTTCTTGCAAGGTTCCAATATCTCTCCTTTAAGGAGGGAACAATATTAACTGATCCCAATACAAACAATATACAGCCTTAAAGCAAATAGCTCCTATTAAGATGTTTACTGTTTTGTCACAATATACAGAAATGGTGATTTCAATTATTATCTACAATATAAACAGGTTTTCAAAAGGGTCTACAGTTTCTGATGGTGGACAATTAGAGAACCAGGGGTGGGGTGTAGGATGAATGTTAAGGAGGTAGGAAGTGAAGATATAGAGTTATTAGATCTTAGAAATTGTGAAAGAGGAATCAAAAGAAGTTGGCTAGTAGCAGGAGAAAAGAGAGAAAGAGATTTGGGGAAGACAAGTGGGAAGACAATAGAGAGAGAGTACAAAACATAAACATAAAAATTAAGAAACATAAAAAATGTAAAAATAGAAGATAAAAGAATATACAACACAACTGTAATATACTATTCAGATATTCCAGTCCTCAGTAGCCTAATGCATGAAAAATACTTGGTTTCACAAATACTGGGCATGTTGAGGTGAGAAAAGAGAGAGAAAAGAAAGGAAAAAAACTCGAAGGAAAATTAAAGGGTTGTTTCTGTTGGAGTTCAGTGTCTTTCCTGCTTCACTTCTCATCCAGTAGGTGGGATTGTCTGTTGTTTGTTGGTATCTCCACTCTCAGGATGGTGAAGGTTATTATAGTAGGAGGATTGTGGTCTTGGGGATGGAACTCCTGGCGGTGGGGTATAGCACTTGCAGGTCCCCATTGGAAGACTGCACCCTCAGGATTTCTTTTGGGGCCTGCTCATGTGATGTGGGCACCTGGTCTTATCTCCTCATATCACCTGTAGACCTCACAATTCCTGGTCTCTAATTCAGTCTCTAAATTGTATCTCACTCACACCCTCCCTTTCTACTTCTCTCTGGAGGTCTTGTGAGCTGTGCTCTGGGGCCTGCACACCTGTCATGGAGAGCTGTTTTGTGTCAGGCAGATTAGGACCAGGCTTTGCAAGTTCCTGACTGGCCACATTGCTGCAAGTGCTGGGCCGAGTTAGTGACTATGTTGTGCTGGGGTGGGGAGGGCGGAGTTGGGGGACTGTAAGGCACCTTGACATTGCTTCTAGGCCCCAGCTGGTGTCCCAAGCTGGGAGTTGCGCCAACTAAAGATGGCAATGGAGGTAGCGAGGATAATCCAAGATGGCAACAAAGATATCCCAAGATGGAGGCAGCTGCTTTCAGAGATGGGGTGTTGGGGTAGGGTGGGTGGTTGTGGTGGGCTGCAAGTTCGGAGATGCAGTTTTGTGATGTGCAATGTTGTGGTGGGCGGCTGTCTCTAGACCCTGTCCAGACAGGTGCAGGTTACTGTGTGAAAGGGACTATGGCAGAGGTTGCAGTATCCCAAGATGGAGACAACCCTGGGGAGCCCTGTGCTGATAGATGGGGCTCCACACAGGAACAGAAGTAGCGGGGGGTCCTGCCTATGTCTCACTTTTATAGATCTTTATTGAGTGGCTTTAAATTCCCAATAAAATCAAGATATATACCATGCTCATGGGTACCAATAATTAATATTACAACTATGCTAATTCTCCAAAAATGTAATTGATTGATTTAATGCTATTCCTGTCAACATCTCAACAGGGTTTTTCATAGAACTTGACAGATTCTAAAATTTATATGAAAAAGCAATGGACCAAAAATAGTTATGGGGACCCTGAAGAAGGCAGAGGAGGAAGATCTTCTCAATCAAATATCCAGATGTCCGTATAAAGATTCAGTAATGACACTAAGTCTTGGTGGCACAAGGATAGAAAGATCAATGGAACACAATTCACATCCAAGAAAGAGACCTACACTTATGTATAAATTTGATACAAGGCAAGTGATATCACATGTGGGTATATAATATTGGTGCTGGAAAACTGATTATAAATGTAAAAAATTATATCTGCCTCACATCATGCAAAACCTAAACTGCAAATGGAATAAGGACTTATTTGTGAAAAACCAAATTTTAAAATCTCTAGACCAAACTATAAGAAAATTATCTTTATGACTTTGGGAGGAGAGAAGGATATCTTAGGATTAAACAGTCACACACATGATCATAAAGGAAAATATTGACAAATTTGAACTTGTTTGAATTAAGAACAGCTGTTTGTCAAAATGTTTCAAGAAGAAAACAAAGAAGATAAACCACAAACACAGAGACAGTATGTGCAACACATGTAACTAGCAATGTGTTGGTATTAAGGAACTATAAATAAATTCCAGAAATCAATTAAAAACACATATATATCAGTAGGAAAATGAACAAAATCACAAAGAGGCATTTCACAGAAGAGAAAGCAGAAAGTCTGTGTGTGTTTATAATATATATAAGTATGTGTATGTGTATATATGTATTTTATGCACATATGCATATATAGTATTTGAAATATGTATATAGCTAAATGTAGAAAATAAGCTACATGTCCTTAGGAAGGAGGAAAATTCTGGTATTTTACTTTACACTCACTAAATTTACAGATGTAAAAGTGTCTGGCAGTACTAAGCATTGGCAAGGAGGTTAATTTTGGGGGGCTCTTCACTGTATTGCTGAGCCTGTACAGGGCATACTCTTAAAACAATTTGTCATGCTCTACTACAGTTTAGGATCAACCAATTCTGCTCCTAAGTATATATGCTAGAAAATCATCTACATGTACAAACCAGAAGACATGTGCAAGAACATTCTTCACCATATTGTTTACAAAAGTAAAGGACTAGTTCATTGGCAGGACAATTGGCAAGTTGTAATATATTCTTACAATGAAATTATATATATCAATAAAGATGAATGAACTGCACTGCATTATCAGGGGTAGATCTCACAAGTGAGATACTGAGTAAAAGAAGAGCAAATCTAGGAACAGTATGTACAGTATGATTCTACACATTAAAAACCTAAAACATACAAAACAAAGCATTAACAAATGATACATTCTCTTGTCTTCAAAAAAAAAGAATGGTGAGAACAATATTCAAGGCAGTTTTTCCTCAATTATTTATTTATTCACACCACACAGCCCCATTGTGTCAAAAGAGTACTGCACATGCCTGTAATCCTAGTGGCTTGGGAGGCTGAGGCAGGAGGATCACAAGTTCAAAGCCAGCCTCAGTGAGGCGCTAAGCAACTCAGTGAGACCCTATCTCTAAATAAAATACAAAATAGGGCTGGGGATGTTGCTTAGTGTTCAAGTGCCCCTGAGTTCAATCCCTGCCAAAAAAGAAGAATACTGAGCATCTCACAATGAGCTCTCATTCCTGCTATGTCAAGAGGCACTCCCTTAAGATATGGGCTGATGGAATTGTCCAAAAGTTTTCAGGAAATATGCTGGAGGGGTGGGATCATCTTGGGCCTGTGGTTTCATAGTGTGTAACTATTTTAAATGTGGTCATCTCAGTGTATCCTCGCTGAGCATTACCCCCAGAAGAAACTCTGAGGGGGTTGAAGGTAAGAAGAATCAGGTACAAACAGAGGAACATAGAGAAATACAGAGTTCTTGGTAATGCTCATTTCTTACACTAGAAGTAGAGGTCATTTAATGTCATTATTTTTTAAAGTATATATGTATACCCTTTTGTTATAGGGTAAAATTTATATAACAATCATAAATTGAAAGCACCTGTGCCAATACAAATAGTTTTCCACTTTTCTAGGTTATTCAATTTGTTGGTCCATAATAGCATAGTAGTCTCCCTTTATCTGCAATTTTACTTAATGTAGTTTCAATTGCTCATTGTTAACTGCAACTGTGTTCTGAAAATATTAAATGGAAAATTCCAGGAATAAACAATTCATAGGTTTTTAATTGCACATCATTCTGAGTAGCAGGCTGAAATCTGGTGTGGCACAATTTGTCCCACCTGGGATATATATCTATGCTGTATATGCAACCTGCCCATTAATCACTTAGCAGTTAATCAGATACAGTTAATCAGATTATTGCAGTATTGTAGTGTTCTGTTCAAGAAATCCTCATTTTACTTAATAATAGACCTCAAATCCAAGTGGTGATACTGGCAATTCAGATATACTGGCAATTCAGAGAAGCTATAAAGCACTTACTTTAAGTGAAAAGGAAAAGGAAATAAAAATCATATGCTGATATAAGATTTCAGCAAGAAATCTTGCTGATATCTTTCATATAAAATGGATCTTCTATCTGTAATTGTGAAGGAGGAAAAATAAATCCATGCTAATTTTGCAGTTATACGTCAGGGTGATAAAGTTGTGACCACAGTACAAAAGTGCTTAGTTAAGACAAATAAAAAAGGCATTACATTTGTATACGCATGAATAGGAAAAAAATCCTAGTATGTATATAGTTCACATTGTCCATTTGGTTCTTTTTAATACTTTGTATTTCTTAACTGAAGTACTCATTTTGTTCAGTCATTTTTCTGAGCTCATTGATCATCTTTATGAAAATTATTTTGAATTCTTTGTCAGGTAATTCATACACCTCCACTTTAGGTTTCTAGAAATATATTTTATTTCTTTCATTGGGTCATTTTCCCTTGTTTCTTTATGTTCCTCATAACTTTGTGCTGTCATTCACATATTTGAAACGGCCTCCATTTCTCCCAGTTGTTACAGATTGGATTTGTACAGAGAACAGCACTGAGTCTGGCTTGACATTCTAAGGGCTTCTCAAATCTTTTCTTTATCTGTCCAGACATTTGTGTGTAGATTCTCCATTTTAGAGATCTGATGGTTTCTTTTCTTCAGGAGCTCAAAATCTCTTCCTCCATCTGGTGTCTTTCTACTCTACTCTAGGTCCTCTGAAACTGTGACAAACTGCCCAGCTCTTTGCTTCCACCTCCTTCCTTCCCTCCTCCTACCTCTTCCCACTCCCACTGTCTTCCAGGTATCCAGAGTATGTGAGATCTTCTCATCACACAGAATCAAGATTGACATAAACTGGTTTGTCAGGAAGCCCCTCCCAAAAGTAAGAATATTGGACTCATACTCTTCTCTTTCCTTTCTCTCCTGAAAGAGACATGTTCAAGCTATATTAACCTTTATCCACTCTACCAGGGACACTCTGGAGCAGCAGCATGCTGCTTTGCTCTTTTTTGTTGTGTGTTTGTTTGTTTTCAGGATTTCAAGGCACCTAGAATGTGATAGGTTCCATTTATGCTCTGAGATATGTGAGTCAAGATGCAGTCCTGCAGGTAACTCTTCCCGCGCAAGTCTGAATATTTGACATTGCTAGGGTTTGGGTATGGTTTAAATGTCCCCATGGCTTCATGTGCTGAAATTTAATCCCCATCATGAGGTATTAAGAGGGTGGAACTTAATATAGCTATGTTAGTTACAGGTTGGGCCTCTGGGAAGTGATTATTAGATGGTCTCATTCAGGTAGAGCCCCCATGACTGAATCCTGTTGGCTTTATAAAAAGAGGGAGAGAGATGAGAGAAAGACACATGCACATGTTCTCCTTCTCTATTGCCACTTTATACTCTGCAGTGCCTCAGGACTTGGCCAGGAAGATGGCCATCACCATATGAGGGCTCTAATTTAGCACATCTTTATAAAGTAACTTGCTTCTGGTATTTCATTATAGTAACAAAAATGGACTAATGCAAATTTTCAGTCTGAACTTCTCTTTCCCACATCAGAGAGAATCCAAGAGCTAAGAATTTTCTTTCACATGGTGTTGTGCTGGGGAAGAAACTATGCTTATAGGGTGCTACAAATATTCCCAGTGGTTTTAGTGTGGCTGGTTTTGCATTAACCAGGGATGTAGAAGCCTCTTCACTGACTTCTGAATTTCTCCTGAAGGAATTGGTTGGTGTATTATTGTCAAATCCTTGTTTTCAAGGGAGGAAAGATAGTCTGAGGTTTCATTCTTGCTGGTGTCATTTTCAATAATGTATTTTTGAACTCATGGCAATATGGTGATAGAAGCCATTACTACCAGGATCCTGAGAATGGAGTCAACTCAGGCCAAAGATTGAAACTGAAAAAGAAGTTAAGGTAGAACCTATACCATCATATTTAACTAGGGTCAACTTTTTACTATTGCTGGATCTTAGTGACAGCATTTGGTCATTGAGGTTAATAAATGCCTAAAATTGACCCATGGGCTTCATAGTTTATTAAAATACTATATTCTCTTCTTGCTTAAGCTATTTGAGCTAGGTGTTCGTTTACCTACAACCTTAATAGTCCTAAGTGATAAAGTTATGACACAGATTTCTTTTTTAACTTTTCAAATGTAAAACATCTTCTAAATGTAGGTTTTATATAACTTCTTTTCTCCTTCTCGTGGTATCAAGAGCTATCATACACTGGTCTCAATTTATCATTTCTGCCCTCATTTCTTTCTACATTTGTCCTGTTCGCACATGTTCAGCCACATTATTCTATGCTTTGTCCTCCAGTATTTCATTATGCACTGCCTGTTTTTTCATGGTATTCTTCATTATTTTCTAAAACGCCTTCCACCACCTTGTGACTATCCAAAAGCTAGTTAGACTCTACATACAAGTTTCAATGGCCTTTGTGTATAAGGCAGGATCAGTTCTATGAGCTGCAGGAATAGTGTTCACATCACTAAAATTCAATTATTTTGTATTTTTGCTGAATTGAGGAATCTACTTGCTATTGCATTAGAAAGGGGCGCATGTCTGTTTATTTGTATATCCATCATTAAATGCTGACTGCCATTTACTTAACGTTAATTGAAGGAACACACGTACAGAATCCTTAAGTGGAAAATAGCAAGATGGATACAAAAGTTTATAATAAGAAAATTAGTCAGACCTCAGTGATAAATTAAAATATACAGAAAACAGTTCTGAACCTGAATTTATTTTGTACAGACTTTACAGGGGCCCTTTCGGCTGATGTAGACTTCTTATTTTCACAGTTGTACAAAGCAGCATGGCTGGGTTTTGTTCCTTTTCAAATTACAGTAACTGGATCATATGTGACATCTTCCACAAAATGCAAATTTGGCCACCATTTTCTCTTGTCTGGTGAAAAAAATATCCATTCTTTTGGCCTTTTGACTATTGCTCAACATGCACACTGGGATTTTAAGAATGGTTTTCAGAGGAAACAGGGAGATGGATCCTCTCCATTTCATTCTAGCTGAGGTTAACCTAAGCATTTAGAGGTTTTCTTTCCAGTTTTGTGCTGCTTTTATTTCCTTCCCTATGTTCATTCATCATCATGGATGCTATGCTTGGAGAGAAAGGGATTTCAGTTGCAGAACTTGCTTCCTGTTAATTCTTCCATTCCAGAACATTTTGGAAACAGATGTAATGACTTAAATGTAATAATAAAAGTAAAATAATTGCATCCAGCTAGCTCAAGCCAAGTGAAAACAATTTTATAAAGTGAATTTCTATTTTACTTTTTATAGAATGGGTATAACAATCTTTGCCTTTCTGCTTATATCCATTGGTTTAATAAAATAATATTGGAAAGAAAATTTGCATTATGTAAATATGTAGATCACTGTTTTCTACCTCTGCTGTAGTCAGACTCATTATTTCATGCACTTCAGTAACAGTGCTCTGTAAACCTAACAACTGTACATTGAAAGCACGTGGCATGATTGACAAAATAGACATTTGTTCTAAACTACAAATACCAGAAACATAACATATTTTCATTTTATTCAATAGGATCCAGAAGTACATTTAGGAAATAGCTTATAAAATTATTTCCACTGGTTTCATACCTTCTTGGGAGAGCAGACATATTCCTCACCATTTTTATTTTATCTAAAGCATGAAATTCAAAGTATGCAATAAAAAAAGTAGTCAAATGCATAAGCAAACATATTGTAAGAAATGAGACTAAGGAACACAAAATCTGGGAGGAAACTAAGTTTTAATAAATATATCTATAAATACTTGAAGGACCAGAAATGATAAGCCAGCATTGGTGAGAATGTCACTCTGATAGACTGTCCCTGCTATAAGTCTCTTGATGAATATGGTCACTGGAGAAACAGATCTTAATGTCTAAAGGTATCAAGAACAATAAACAAAACTAAAGGCATGAGTAGTAACAACGAAAAGGGAGGTCTCCAGGTTCAACACAGTGCTTTGATGTTCAGTTGTTAATCTATCGTTCCACAGGCCTCTTTTCAATAGTTGTATAGAATAGCATAGCTCTTTTGAATAAAGTACATGCATTCTTTGGGTAACAAGGGAATGGAAAGAGACAATTCTAAAGCTGGTTGAAATGACTCACAACAAAACAAAACAACAACAACAAAAAACTAGGAGGAAAGATATAGAGAGACATCTTTTGAAACTGCTTAATCCGGTGCATCTCTTTGTAGACCACAAGAACAACACTTTTTCACCTGGATTGTCTCAAAGATATAAATTATTCCTTCTAAATTGTGCTTGAGTTGTCTACTAATCCTATTATATTGTCACTCTCGATTACAGGAAAAAATAAACCTAATATAATATTATTCCTGAACTTCTTGATAGAGATGTTTTTCCAGTGTATCAGAACCAAGATTTGAAATTGAAAAACAAGCTAAGGTAGAAAATGAGCTATCAAATTTAACTACAGAGTCCCCAAACCTGATCAGAATATGTTTATTCTTACCAAAATAAATTGTAATGGTAAAATAAATCTGTCTGCACATTAAGAACCTTGGATTTTACAAACACAAGGATGATGAAGTTTAGGAAGAAGACATTTTTCCCCCTCAGTATTTCCTGACTCCATCGGGCACTTATTGCCCCAATTGTCTTCCAATGTTAGCAAACTGACAAGAGTTCCAACTGATTACTCCTACATAAATAATTGTAAGTTATTTAGCTTGTTTTTAAACTTGACATTATATTTGCATGTTTGTACATGTCTGTACCAACATCCAGCAAATTGCTTTGGTTTTAAAAATAATCCCGTAGTCAAGCAGTATACCATTTTCCAAGCAGGGCTGCTCGTGTGAAGAGGGACACCTGGTGGACAATGCCTAGAACTGCATTCCAGAAAAGGTCTAGATTTGGAGGATGTCTTTTTTTTTTTTTTTTTTTTTAATCCCTACTCTCCCGCTGCTTTCTGGGTACAGAGTGCTGCTGATGGTAGACATAATGCAGCTGTGTGCAAGTAAGTCTCAAGTTCAAGTCAAGGGATTTCCAGAACAGTTACATCAGCTCCATGAAAGTTCCAGGTCACAAGTTCTCTAAATTATTTAGAGAGCTGACCAATGTAGCACGCTAACAATTTTTAAAAGTTACTAAAAATCTCTTCACCAAGAAGCTGAACAGGAGCCTCAGTGTTTGGGAATAAGGTTTAATCTCCAACTAAAAATGTCTGCACGTCCTCTATCAGGATAATAAGCTTCTGTTTTGTTTTGGGAAGAAAAAAGAAGTGTTGATTCCTTTGTCATCGCAAAAACAGGCATTCTGAGTTTATAAATATGGCCCTGCCATGAACCAACCCTGCCTCATGTCTAAGTGCATTTCTCTAATCGAACCTCACAAGATAAAAATATAGAATTAAAAGACATAGAAAGTCAACTCCCTCCCTTTCTTCTGCTTGTTGCTCCTGGCTCCTCGTTTTCTTCTCTTTAGGTTTTTTTTTATTTTTTTTATTTTTTTATTTAGGCTTACATGTTAACAGTGTAAATTGATTCATTGTACATAGATAGAGGATAACATATCAATTCTCTAGTTGTAAGTTGTATAGAATCACAATATATATGCAGTCATACATAAAGTTAGGGCTATGATGACCATCATATTCCATCACCCTTGCTGTCCCCATGCCCCCTCCCCCCTTACACCCCTGTGAACAGAGATCCACCATTGTTCCCATGTCCTTCCCCACATTATGGATCAGCATCCACTTATCAACGAGTACATTCGGCATTTGGTTTTCTGAGATTGTCTTACTTCACTTAGCATGATATTCTCCAACTCCATCCATTTACCTGCAAATGCCATAATTTCTCTTTAGGTTTTAAGTGTTGAAATTAGCTTCTGAGAGCTGATAGAGAAGAGTCCCTGAACTATCTCAGTGTAGGCGTGGTGTCCCTGGGAATGGAGTCATCTCATGGGTCCTCACCTGAATCATTGCAGGAGTAAGTGAGGAGGAAAAGCAGGCATCGGAAGGACAAAGTGTCTTCCTGTGGTTCAAAACCTCTACTGAAGTGACAGATACACTGTAGCACTCAAGATCCTCTGATTCTCCCTCAGAAGAGGGCACAGCTTCATCAGGTGGACTGAATTCCTTATGATGCAATTGCAGGCACTGCCACATCTGAAATGACAAGATACTGTGGTCAAGATGCCCCTTCACTAACTTTTATTGGGCTTTTGCTAACTGCCAGGTACTGTGTCCAGATGGGCTCAACATATGTTTTAATATCCCTACCTTTCTGCTTCTGTCTCTAGCTGGCTTGGATGGTCACACAGCATCTCAATCCTCTTCCTATCCTCAATCATATTAGTGAGAGTTTTTGATAAGGATTAGGCGATGCCTACAGAAAAAGATCTCTGTAGCAATTCTGGGAACTATCATCTCATATAACCTATTTAGATTTCATGTACACAGCCCTCTTTCTGAAACATTTGTGAGCAAATGTGTTACAGAATTTAGATTCTTTTAGGTGGTAGATATGGTTCAATAGGTAATACAGTCAATACCTATGGTTCAATAGGTCATACAGTCTACCTATTGAACATTAAGTAGTATCCAATCACAGACCCCATAATAAAACACATGAATAGTTTTGTGGCAGAATGTGCAGTGGTCACATGAAGAGGGATAAAGAAGGAACTGCCCGTAGTTTTACGTTGGTTCAGATCAGGTGTTATCATCACATGGACACAAGGCATTGAAAGAACTTGTTTAGACATTTCTGAATTTAAAATGGTAGATGACAGACTGTGGTCCTCTGTGATTGAAGAACTATTTACAAATGTGAAGTCCTGTCCTGAAAGCTCCCATAACTTCCTCAAATTGGCAGGGCAAACTACAACATTAAGACAGAATCTATTCTCAGATAACTTCCTTTCCTTCGTCCAGCGAAAGTTAATACATTCATCCTAAAGCTGTGCAAATTTTAGGAGAAAATCCAACGATCTGAGGTTAGACAATGAGTTAGGAATGACTCTGAGAGTGTGATCCATCAATAATAGTTGCATTTTATAAAATTTAAGAACTTTTTTTTCTGTTAAATCACTGTCAAGAGAATAAAACGTCAAGCAACAGACTAGGAAAAATATTTTTTAACTCACATATCCAACAGGAAATTTTGTATCTAGAAAATATAAAGAACTATCAGAACTCAACAGGGAGGAATCTTACAACTGAAGGACTTGAATAGTTACTTCATCAGAAAAGACTTATAAAGCGTAAGAAAAGATGTTGGACATCATAAGCCATTCAAGGACTGCACATTTAAACCGTAATGAGATATGACTACATGCCCATTAGAATGTCTAAGGTACAGAAACACTGATAGGACTGTGGATATTGCTAGTGGTAGAGCGTGTGCTTAGTATGCATGAGGCCCTGGGCTTGATCTCCAGCACCACAAAAAAGAAAATTCTGAGCATTTGAAAAGGATGTGGAGTACTGGAATTCACATACATTGTTGATGGGATGAGAAAATGGTTTGACAGTTTCTTCATAAAGGTAAACACACATGACCAGCGGTCCCACACCTGGGGACTGGAAATCTATGTTCACATGAAAACTGATGCACACATGTTCAGGGTAGCTCTATTTGAGGTAGCTCCAAATTCAAAACAGCTCAAATGTCCCTCAGTGAGTGTAAAGACAGACTGTGCTGCACCTCTGACAGAACACTACTCAGCAATTTTAAAAAAAGTCTATGCATTTCAGACCTTATGCTGAGTGAAAGAAGCCAGCCTCAAAAGACAAGAGTGTGGTGATGGAGAATAGCAACCACCAGGAACACCAAGGACTGTAGATGGAGGGAAAGTTTGTTGACAGTCTTCTGTATCCTGACTGTGGTGTTGGAGGGCACACAAACCTATACATATGTTGGCATCTATAGGACTGTACAAAAGAAAAAAATTAATCTTATTGTATGTCAATTTAAAACATAAAGTCATTTTAAAAAGCCAGTGCATGCCCATTTGACTTTTATGTTCCCAGTTTATTATCAACTTCATCTTTATTTGGCGGATGATATCACTGTTAGCTGACACTCCTTGCATGACTCGGCACAGGGAGGCATACAAGAGGCCTTGTGGGTACAAAGATGAGTCAGGAGGAGGGCCTGGCCCTCAGGCTCACACTCTGGCAAGAGAAATGAGACAGAAAGATGAAGAGATTGAAATTATTTCCAACTCAGAAATTCAAGGCAGCAAAGGCGTTCGTTGGTAGGGGCTTTTAAGCATAGAGAATGTGAATTTGACCAAGTAGGAATCACTTTGTGTTTACCGTTTTTTTTTTTTAAAACAAGTACTTCTTCAGCAATTTAGAAGAATGCATTTCTCAAATCAAAACTTCACTGAGATGCCACCTCACCCCAGTCAGAATGGCAAATATCAAGAATACAAGTAACAATAACGTTGGCGAGGATGTGGGGGAAAAAGTTCACTCATGCATTGTTTGTGGGACTGCAAATTGGTGCAACCACTCAGGAAAGTCCTCTGGAGATTGCTTAGAAAACTTGGAATGAAACCATCATTTGACCCAGCTATCCCACTCTTTGGTCTATACCCAAAGGACTTAAAACCAGCATACTACAGAAAGGCAGCCACATGAATGTTTATAGCAGCTCAGTTCACAATAGCCAAACTGTAGAACCAACCGTGGTGCTCTACAACAGATGAACGAATAAAGAAAATGTGGTATATATACACAATGGAATATTACTCAGTCATAATGAAGAATGAAATTATGGCATTTACCGGTAAATGGATGGAGCTGGAGAATATCATGCTAAGTGAAATAAGCCAGTCCCAAAAGACCAAAGGCAGAATGTTCTCCCTGATATGTGAATACTAACCCATAATAGGGGAAGGAGTACTGAAAGTTCATTGGACTAGACAAAGGGGAAGGAAAGAGAGGAGGGAGGATGGGAACAGAAAAGACAGTAGAATGAATGGACATATCTTTCCTATCCTTATATATGAATACACAAACAATGTAAATCCACACCATATACAACCACAACAATGGGATCCTAATTAGAACAAATTATACTTACTCTATGTATGTATAATATGTCAAAATACACTCTACTGTCATGTATATCTAAAAAGAACAAATTTTAAAAAAAGGAAAAAAGAAAAAGAATGTGCTAGGCTCCCCTGCCTCCCCCTCCAAAAAAGAAGTCCGCATTACTCTGACTATACACACACACACACACACACACACACACACACACACATATATATAAAAATATAAAAATAAAAGGGAATGTAAGCTTATAGATGCCTGGCCTGTGTCTAATACCTCATATATTCCAGTGACTGTTCCCTCTTGTATGTGTCTAATTCCTCTTATAAATTCCAATGACTAGGTGTCCCATCACTCATGAAGTATTTATTAAATAAATGAATGAAAGATGACCTCATAATGTTTTAATCATTTCCGGCCTTCACAATATATTCAGTTAAGTGGGTATATTCGTCAGTACAGCTTCTGTCATAGCCATTTGGAAATGAGACATGTATTTTCATTAATGTGTGCATAGTCCATTGTTGTGTTGTTCGGGTGGCACTACCCAGGGGAAAGTCCCTAAAAGTGAGTCACAGTGATTAGTCATGCCTGATGGCATTGATGTTTGAAACTAAAGTCTGTGGCCTGTCCTCTCAATATCTACAGGAAATAAATACTAGGAATGTGAATGCAGATCCTTTGAGAAGACCACTAATCCTGCTATGATAAGCCACTGGGCAGTCATTCAAGTGGGGTGTTTGCAGTACCATGGAAACAAAGTTGGTGTTTTCAGGGGAACGTGTTCCAAACCCAGAGTCCTGATCTAGATATAAATATCCTGAACACTATGAGTGCAGCTTCCTAAACTAAGTCCTACCTCAATTTCCTCATCTGTGAGATAAAGGTCACCTACCACGGCCTGGTGTGAATTCATGGTGATTAAGGTCCTTGCTTAGAAGAGGTCATTGTTTTTATTCCCATCTGGGCAAAAGTGAAGTTCAAGTCAGAGTTCCATCAGGGTTCAGCTTCTGTGATCAGTCAGGCTGTTCCTGTTTAGAAGGGAGTTTTCTAAAGTAAGTGCTAAGTATTTTAAGCAAAGAAACCCAGCTGTGAAAATACTGGGAACATTTGTACAGTTGTTTTATATGTGGATTTATTTTTACTTGCACTTACATTAGTGTAATTCTTTGGAGAGAAGTTCCTTATCCCCTCCTTTTGTTCCCCATTGCTTACTCTTGCTGCCCCTCAGGGGTCTTTTGAGAAATGACACTCTCTTTCTCTAATCCTTGCAGGTCACAAGTGTTCTGCATCATGGCACACCCTTGACTAATTAGCATTAATAAGTGATGTTGGGAGAAAGAGCCCTGGAGAAAAAGCAGCCGGGCTGTTTTTGCCAAATTGGAATTGACCCAACTAGCAAAATTTTCCAGCATACTTTCATAGTCTCCTGCCTCTGTGTTCCTGCTGCCTAAACATACATTTCTGACATGGGGTCTTGGACACCCCATGAAGTACATAGCCAGACATACTTCTTCTGGAAGGCATGGGGACTTCATTTATTTAATAAACTTTTCTAAGCTGCCCACTGTGTATGGATCATATGGGGGACAAGATAATTTCTATCTCTTACTACCTTAAGATATTTTAGCAGAGCTATTATAAGCATTTATCTAGTTATCTAAATATTAGTTACTCATCATCTTGCTATGTTTCAGATACGGAGTGTCTCCCAAAAGATCCTATTAATGAAGGAATAGTCAGAAGTGAAATGATTAGATTATGTGAGCTGTGACCTAATGGGTCCATCGTAGTTTGAACGTACTCATTGGGTGGTAACCATAGGCAGGTGGGGAATGGCTGGAGGAGGTGGATCACTGGGGAAAGGGGGGTGTGTACCCTGGTAAGCAGTTCTTCCTACGATCACACCCTCTCTTTCTCTGTTTTTTTTTTGGGGGGGGGGGAGTGAGTTTACAAGGGATTGAACTCAGGGGCACTCAACCACTGAGCCACATCTCCAGCCCTATTCTGTGTTTTATTTAGAGACATGGTCTCACTGAGTTGCTTAGTGCCTCACTTTTGTTGAGGCTGGCTTTGAACTTGTGATCCTCCTGTCT
>PVHX01018037.1:0-38181 GCA_004024805.1 Geosciurus inauris
CCCCCTTTCTTTTTGAGACAGGGTTTCACTAGTTGCTAAGGCTAGCTTTGAGCTTTCAATCCTCTTGCCTCAGCCTCCTGAGTTGCTAGGATTACAGGAGAGTGCTACTACACCCAGCTGGAGCATAATATCAATAAGTCTAATAAAATGATACTTGGAAACTACTACATAATTAGCCTTCATTTTAATTCTTTAGAGGGCAGGAACTGAAAGGTTGAAAAAATTATAAAAGTATATTGAATATATCTATTGAAATAATCACTGTTGAACACTCTTGAGTTCACCTACTTACTGAGAAGCAACAGGTCACAAGCAAAGATAAAAAATTAATATGACTGACTATATTTACAACAAGTAAACCATACCCTTCAAATATAGTAGGCATTCACTAATCATCTTTCGAAATAATAAGTAACATACAGCTACAGAAATTTCAAGCTTCTGATTTCTTACATATTTGCTAGATTTGTATTTTTAAAAAATGAGGTGGTACAGATGTTAAATACAGACATTCCTAAGTCATAATTCTTGTTTTACCATTTAATCACTGTATGACCTTGAGCAAGTTCCTAAATCTCTGTAAGTCTCAATTAAAATCAGGTTATTGGGGGCCTAGGTGTAGCTGAGTGGTAGTATGTACATTTATAATGCACAAGACCCTGGTTGCTACACAACGAACTTGGCTGACTATGGACAATACACAGCATCAAAAAAAAAAAAAAAAAAAAGGTCGGGGGAGTTATTGACAATTCAACTATACTTTTAACATTTCATATTGCTGTTAGGATAAACAAAAATTCTTATTTTGGTTCCATATGGCCCTATGCCTTCTAATTACTTAATTCATAGCATAAACTTTGCTCTCTGTATTCCAGTCACATTGGCTTTGTATTCTTTCCTTCAATGTTCTGGGTTTTCTCCCTATTTACTTGTGTAGTAATATGTTTACTGGAGTTTTTGGTTTCTTCAGATGTCTTAAGTTACCATCTAGGGTTCTTTCATTTTAGTACAAAGAACTCCCATTAGCATTTCTTATAGGGCAGGTCTACTAAGTAACAAATTCCCTTCTGAAAATATGTTCAAAAAGCTTAAGGAAACCATAGACAAAGAACAAAAAGAAACCAGTCAAGCAATATATAAATAAGGATATCAGCGTAGAGAAATTTTAAAAGGAAATAAACACAAATTCTGGAGCTAATGAAAAAATACTGTACCTAAACAAAAATTCACTAGATGGGTTATAGAAGATGTAAGCAGATAGAAAGAAAGAACTAGCCAATATGAAGATAGGTCAATTGAGATGATCTAATCTAAGGAGCAAAAAAAATAAAGAAAAGCAAACAGAGTCTATGGAACCTGTGAGACACTAACAAGTGGGCCAACATATATGTTATAGGTGTGCAGAAATGAGAAGAGACAGAGAAAGAAACAGAATCAATATTTTAAAAAATAATGGCTAAAAACTTTCCAAATATGAGGAAAAACATAAATCTACACATTCTGAAAAGTCAATAAACTCCATGTAAGATAAACTCAAAATGATCTACACCAAGATCATTATAATCAACTGTTGAAAGCCAAACAGAGAATCTTGAAAGCAGTAAGGGAGAAGAACCAAGAAATTTTCAATATTCAACAGTCCATTTCCACCTGAAATCATGAAGGCCAAAAGGCAGTGTAAGACATATTAACAAGTGTTTAAAAAAAAAAATCTTGCCAACTAAAAATCCCATATCTGACAAAATTATACTTTACAAATGAGAAATTAAGGCACCACTAGATTAATAAAATGCATGACATTAATGTTAAAAGCATCTAGTACCATAGCAAAAAAGAGAAGCAGTGTAGCATAAAAGTAAAGATTTAGGGGCTGGGATCATAGCTCAGTGGTAGAGTGCTTGCCTCGCATGTGTGAAGTACTGGGTTCGATCCTCAGCACCACATAAAAATAAATAAAGATATTTTTTTAAAAAATTTTTTTAAAAAGTAAAGATTTAGGTTCCATGTCAAATGTCATGATTTGAACCCAGAACTTCACTGACTGTCATGTGGCCCTGGGAAAATGGTTTAACTTCTCTATGGCTTTGTTTTCCCATTTGTAAAATGAGAATAATGATGTTACCCTCCTTATGAAGTTATTAGGGGATTAAATAAGTTAAAGCAATAAACTCATGAAGGGGTTCTTGACATGTAATTAAGCGCTAAATGTTGACAATTGCTTATTGTCATCATCATCATTTTTACAGGGTTCTAGAAATGTTAATTTTTATTTCTTTGAATTTTCCATTATTTCTGCAAATCATACAATGAATACTGACAAAGTTATGGAACAATAATTAACAATAATGAATTTTTGGAACAATGTGAATTAGCAAAATCATGAAAATTTATTTTAAATGTGTTAATGATATTGGCTCAATGTTCTGTCACTTTCTTTAGCAAACTCTCTTTTATCAGAGATGCTCAGTAAAAAAAAGGGGGGGATTGGTTTTTATTCTTAAGATTGTCTCTGAGGGGCTGCAATTGTAGCTCAGTGGTCAAGCATTTGCCTAGCATGTGTGAGGCACTGGGTTCGATTCTCAGCACCACATAAAAATAAATACAATAAAGGTATTTTTTTAAAAAAATTTGTCTCTGAATAAGATTATGGCATTTGCAGGTAAATGGATGGAGTTGGAGAATATCATGCTAAGTGAAGTAAGCCAATCTCAGAAAACCAAATACCGGAATGTACTCATTGATAAGTAGATGCTGATCCATAATAGGGAGGAGGACACAGGAACAATGGAGAAACTCTGTTCACAAGGGTGGCAGAGGGAGGGGGCTTGGGGTCAGTAAAGGTGGTGGAATATGATGGACATCATAGCCCTAGCTTTATGTATGACTGTATGTATGTTGTGATTCTACGTTACATACAACCACAGAAATGAAATGTTGTCCTCCATCTGTGTACAATGAATCAAATTGCACTCTGCTATCATGTAAACCTAAATAAAACAAATTAATTAAATTTTTAAAAAGGAAAGTAAATAGTAAATAGAAAAAAATGAATAAAGTCAGAATTAACAGCAAAAAAAAAAAGATTGTCTCTGAAGGAGATGCTTATCTTTTTTCTTGGTACAGATTTGTTCTTTTTATGTAAAAATCAGCCCCAAATTATTATTATATATATAACGATCTGCAACAATTCCTTAATGTCAAATACATAGTATACACATTTCTTTATCTTATAATATTTTTAAATTGTTCATTTGTTTAAATCTGAACTCGAATAATATCCATACCTTGGAATTGGCTAATATAACTCTGAAGTCTTTTAATCTATAAATGCTTCCATCTCAGTCCAATGTTAATCCTTAATCTTTTTTTTCTTTTGGTGCTAGAGATTGAACCCAGGGCCTCACGAATGCTAATGCTAAGCGTGAGTCTACTATTGAGCTACACCTCTAGTTTCTTTCCTTAATGCTTTTATCAAAAACACTAGGTTCTTTTTCTTTTAGAGTCTCCCACAGTTTGGATGTTCCTGATTGATATTCCCCTAGTATCACTAATATGCCCTTCTATTTATTTCAGGCTTGATCATATTTATTTGTTTTGCTTTTTTAAATAGCTTCATGATAGTGGTATATACTTCTGTTACCAAAGACATATTGTATTTTTCTTAGACTTACTGTATTTCAAAACAGAGACAATAACGTCTAACTCAAAATTAAGAGAATTAAATAAATCAAATGTTTAAATTGGTACCATGCAAATGGTAAGCATTCCAAAAACATTACTTCTTATACTGCACGTTGAGAATAAACAGAATTTTATATAACATTAGAAGTGAGTTTTTCACATAGTTGAAGATAACTAATGTTTTTGCTTGAGTGGCTAAGTAGATGTTGATATCATTGATTAATATAAGGAATTTATAAAGAAGGCAAGGTTTGTGAGAAATCAGAAGAAAAGGAGTTCAAGTTAGATGTGGATATGTTGAATTAAGTTGACTGTGGGTTAGCCAGGTACAAATGCCATGTAGAGAGCTGGAAATAAAGGTTCTACAATCTAAAAAAGAGGTCTGGGAGTAAAGGAAACTTAGGCAAAGTTGTAGTTATCAGAAAAGACTACAAGACCATGTGAAGAATGTGTTGGAGGTGGATAAGGAGAGGTAGTAGCACTTAAAGAAAATGAAATGTACAGAAAAAGACATGCACGCAGACAAAAATCATCATTAAAAGAGTGCTAAAGAGTGCTAAATCATAAAAGAGTGCTCTCACAATAAAAGGATGTATGTTGGAAAGTAAAAGAGAATTAATTTACGTAGATAGGACAAAGCTAAAATGGCTTTGAAATTCAGGAATAGGTAATTCTATTTAAGTAGGAAATAAGATATTGAAGAAGTCAGCAAGACAGGTGATCATTATGTTGTGGAAACAATACAAAAATCTACAATAAAAGAAATGGAAAAGTAGAAAATATACTTGCTATATTATTCTAGAGAATTTTCATTTATGCCAGTTTTACTTCCACTTAAGTGTAAAGGAATGTTGTTGGCTTTAGGCAATACTCCAAAGGTAGGAGATGATATCTCTACTTACTTTCCATATCCCTTTCCGGCGCCTCTTGTCTCCCTCTCCTCTTCCCTGGAATCAATGCCTCTCAAACTGCCCTAAGTACAAAAACCTACATTTTTGCAAAGGTGCACTGTCTTATTTCCTGAAGCACTATGGTTATATAACCTTGCTCAGTTCCAGCCTGTCATGAAATCTTCCATTCTCCTGTCACTCTATTCAGGCATCCCTCATTTTACTGAGACTTTGTGTTACTGCACTTCACAGATAAATATATATTTTTTTCCCAAATTAAAGGTTTGGGCAACCACTATTCCAATATCATGAGTTCATTCTTGTGTCTGTGTCACATTCTGGTAACTCTCACATTTTTTAACTTTTTAATTATTATATCCATTATGGTGATCTGTGATCAGTTATGTTTGATGTTACTAGTTTTGGAGCATAATGAACTGCACCCATATTAGCCAGGAAACTTTATTTTTCTTTTTTCAGTATTGAGGATTGAACCGAAGTGAGGTCTACCACTGAGCTACATCTCCAGTCCTTTTTAAAATTTTAAATTTTGAGACAAGGTCTCCCTAAATTGCTATGGCCGACCTTGAACTCACAATCCTCCTGCCTCAGCCTCCCTCCCAAGTAGCTGGAATTAGAGATATGCATCACTGTGCCAGGCAGAGATAGCAAATTTGATAAATGTTATGTGTATTCTGACTGCTCAACTGAATGTTCCTATGTCTCCCTTTCCTTGGGCATCTCTATTCCCTAAAACACAATAATATTGAAACTAGGCCAATTAACAACCTTACTAACTTAATAAGAGGAAGAGTCAAATATTTTTCATTTTTTAATTAATTAATTAGGTGCCAGGGATTGAACCCAGAGGAACTTAACCACTGAGCCACATCCCCAGGGCATATTTATATTTTATTTAGAGACAGGGTCTCGCTGAGTTGCTTAGGGCCTCACTAAGTTGTGAGGTTGCCTTTGAACTAGCAATCCTCCTGCTTCAGCCTCCCGAGCATTTTTCATTTTAAATTAAAAGCTAGACATTATTTTTTTAATATTTATTTATTTTTTTAGTTGTAGGTGGACAGAACATCTTTATTTTATTTTTATGTGGTGCTGAGGATCGAACCCAGTGCCTCATGCGTGCTAGGCAAGCACACTACCACTGAGCCATAACCCCAGCCCCAAAAGCTAGACATTAAGTTTAGTGAGGAAGGTATGTCAAAAGCCAAGATAGGCTGAAACCTAGGCTTTTTGCACTAGTTAGCCAACTTGTAAATGCAAAGGAAGAGTTCTTGAAGGAAATTAAAGTGCTACACCAGTGAACACATTAAATGATAGGAAAGTAAAACAGCTTATTGATTTGGTGAAAGTTTTAGTGGTCTGGATAGATCAAACCAACCACAATATTCCCATAAACCAAAGCCTAATCCAGAGAAAGGCCCTAACTCTAATCAATTCTATAAGGACTAAGAGGACTGAGGAAACTGCAGAAGAAAAGTTTGAAGCTAGCAGAGGTTGGTTCCTGAGGTTTAAGGAAAATCCATCTCCATAATACGAAAGTACAAGGTGAAGCAGCAAATGCTTATGTGGAAACTACAGCAAGTTACCCAGACAATCCAGCTAAGGTAACTGAAAGTGACTACACTAAACAAAAGATTTGCAATGCAAATGAAAGACTTATATTAGAAAGATACCACTTACAACTTTCATAGATAGAGAGGAAATGTCAATGTCTGGCTAAAAAGCTTCAAAGGACAGGCTCTTTTGTTAGGGATTAATCCATAAAGTTAAAGCCAATTCTCATTTACCATTCTGAAAATCCTACAGCCCTGAAGAATTATACTAAATCTGCTTTGCCTGTGCTCAATAAATAGAACAACAATATCTAGATGAGAGCACATCTGTTTACAAAACAGTTTACTGAATGAATATTTTAAGTCCACTGTTGAAACCTACTGTTCAGAAAAAAAGATTCCTTTCAAAATGTTACTGATTAATGACACTGGTCACCCAATTGCTCTGAGGAAGATATACAATGAGATTAATGTTGTTTTCATGCCTGCCAATACAAACATCCATTCTGTGACCCATGGATCAAGGAGGCATTGATTTCATAATGCTATAGCTGCTACAGACAGTGATTCCACTGATAGATTTTGGCAAAGTAAATCAAAAGCCTTCTGGTTAGGATTCACAATTCTGTCATGAATAACATTCATGATTCATGGAAAGAGGTCAAAACTTCAACAGTAACAGGAGTTTGGAAGAAGTTGGTGCCAATACTCAATGATGACTTTGAGGGGTTCAAGATTTCAGCAGAAACTGGAAATTGTGGTGCACACCTGTAATCCCAGCAGCTCAGGAGGCTGAGACAGGAGGATCTTTGAGTTCAAAGCCAGCCTCAGCTTCAGTGAGACACTGTCTCTAAATAAAATACAAAAACAGGGAGATGGGGCTAGGGATGTGGCTTAGTAGTTAAGTGCCCCTGGATTCAATCCCCAGTACCAAAAAAAAAAAAAAAAAAAAAATCAGTGGAGGAAGTAAATATAGGCTCAGTAAAAGCAGAACTAGAATTACAAGTAGAACCTAAAGATATGACTGAACTGCTATAATTTCATGATAAAACTTTGACAGATAGAGTTGTTTTGTATGGATGAGCAGGGTGAGAATCCACTCAGGGTGAAGAGGCTGTTAACACTGTTGAAATGACAACAAAGAACAGTTACTAGATCGGCAGCATGGATTGAAACAATTGACTCCAACTTTGAAAGAAGTTCTACTTGGTGAAAATGCTATCAAACAGCATCAAATGTTACATAGAAATCATTTGTGAAAAAGAAGAGTCAATGCAACAAACCTCTAAGAAATTGCGACAACCGTTCCAAACTTCAGCAACTACCATCAACACTGAGACAAAACCCTCTACCAGCAAAAAGATTATGATGCACTGAAGACACAGATGATCATTAGCATTTTTTTAGCAATAAAGTTTTTGTTTTGTTTTACTATTTTGTGGTGCTGAAGATTGAGCCAAACATTTGGCAAATGTTTGCAAGTGCTTTACCACTGAGCCATGCCTGCAGTTCCAATGAAGTACTTTAAAATTAAGGTGTGTACACTTTTTCAGAGATGTACATTTTTAAAGACATGATGTTATTGCACACTTAATAGGCTAAAGTATAGTATAAACATAACTTTTTATGCACTGGAATGCAAAAAAAATTCATGTGACTTGCTTTATTGTGCTATCTGCTTTATTACAGTAGTCTACAACAGAACCTTCAATATATCCAAGGTATGTCTATAAAGCTTAGCTTTGAGAAAAACAACTTGATTAGCTAGTTAAGGTAATTCATATACTATAAATAATCAAAATTCGAGGGGGGGTTGGGGATATAGGTCAGTAGGTAGATTGCTTGCCTCACATGCACAAGGCCCTGGGTTTAATCTCCAGCACCCCCCCACACACACACACACATACACACACACACCTTTATACATACTCTGTCTTCTATATATGTTCATTCTATCTTACTCTGGCAAATTACCAACGCAAACATAAGAGGCAAAAATGTTAATTTCTTTATATCACACTTAACTAAGTTTATTGAATAAATATCTGCTGGGCCATTGACCAGGTAGAAAGCATAGTGACATTCTAATAAAACTGCAAAGATGAATAAAATATAATCAGTGTCTTTACTAGATTGTAAGAAGTTTACAATCTAATACAGGGAAGAGCAGAACACACAACTTATTAACATAAGGCATCTAAGAGCTCTATAATAATATTTCTGAACCTTAGGTTACCTATGAAACCCTCAATAAAGAAAGAAAATGGTCTTGTGGATGCCTGTATTGACTTAAAGTAGTTAAATTATTATATTACTGAAATGTAGAAAAATAAAACCATGAAATATAGAAAAATAAGTTTTGTTTCCAGACTTCATTTAAATGTAATAACAAAACAAATTTACAAATATACACGTGAAATCTACAAAACTAACATTTCAAATTAGTATCATATGATGCTTTTGCTAACATGAATCATATTCAATATGAATGTGTTACTGACTGCTACTTTGGCATTTATTTTCCAATTCCATTTGGGTTTGACATTGCTATAGTCTTGTGTGCCTTGAATGTTTTCAGATCCTCACCATTTCTTTCTCTAACTATAATGCTTTGATTTAGCTCATTCTGATGTCATCAGGCCTCCACTTAGTACAAGCAAAGTGTTTTTTTCTTATTAGACAGAAATCAAGCAACAAAATATAGCCCTGACAATGCTTAATAATTGATTATAAGGTAGGCATCCTAGATGATCTAAGAATATGTTTATATTAACACTGAAATTTTAAAATTCTTACAGAAACTCTTTCCCACTGAAGAGAATATATTTACACACTCAAATTCAAGAACCCCAGTGTTGAATAATATTGCTATAACAAATACAAAGAAGGCAGAAAATGGTTGGGAAATCACTTCTAACTTTGGGGATCCTAGTTTTATGAAGTATATCTGAAATGAATTGTGACATTTGAATTTATTGTCAAATATGTACATTTTCTGAAATTTCCTTTCCATAAAGCTGAGGCTGATAATATAAAGCTACTAGAGTAAAACAAAGACACACAGGGATATTTAGTAGTAATGGCAATGAAGAAACCAAAGTCATGAATTTCACAAACAAAAGTTGAGGAGTTTCTTTTGAGGAGAGAGGATATCAAAGAATATAACTGCAAGCATTAGATATGGTATTCTTTGCATAACTGCTAAGATTATGCATTCTCCCTTGCATTATGATAGAAATGTGTTTATTGATGTAATTTTTAAAAATGCATTAAAAGTGTATTCATGTCAGATGCAGTGGCACACACTCCAGCTACCTGGGAGGCTAAGGAGATGGACTGCAAGTTTTTTGTTGTTGTTAATTTTTTTATTTTTATTTTTGGTAGTTTTAGATGGGTAGCATGCCTTTATTTGTTTCATTTTTATGTGGTGCTAAGAATCAAACCGAGTGCCTCACACATGCTAGGCAAGTGCTCTGCCTCTGAGCTACAGCCCCAGCCCCCGGACTGCAGGTTTGAATCAGCCTAGGCGAGTTGACAAGACCCTGTCTTAAAATGAAAAAATAAAATATAGCTCAGTGATTGAGTACTTGCCCAGCATGTGTGAGGCCTAGGTTCAATGACCAGCACCAAAAATTAAATAAATAAAATAAAGAAGAAGAAAAAAAAGAAAAAGAATGTATTCCTGTAAGGAAGCATCAGGATTATCTATATTACACTTTTTAACAACATCCATGAGATGCTAACATCAGTAAACTTTTTTTTTAATTTTAGTTGTTGATGGACCTTTATTTTTATTTATTTATCTATTTATTTATTTATATGCGGTGCTGAGAATCAAATCCAGTGCCTCACACATGCTAGGCAAGTGTTCTACCACTGCACTATAACCCCAGACCCATTTCAGTAAACTTTTGATGCTATACAACAGCAACAAAAAATTAATTTTTGTCAAAATCCTTTCTTCTCCAGTTTTTTGTATATTTATAGAAAAAGAACAAAAAGATCAGATATTTCATAGGCAGTGTACAACATCCATTTTCCCATCTCTAAACAATTTTCAGACCACACTTGTATTTTACTCATTCCTTGACTAACATTTCTGTAAATGTGCACCTCACAGCAAAAGTGTAAACTGTGCACTGGTGTTCTACAAAGTGTAAGAAGAAGAGAATGATTTACTCGTCAGATTAAATTTCATATAACCTTTATTTAGAAAATATTTTCCTCTATAGAGTCTATATATGTGCTAGACTCTGTGCTGATTACAGTAAAAAATCATCAAACCAAAGTAGAGTGCTGGGTTTTCTTTTATATCCTCTCATGCTTCATAATTATTCCTGGACCTGTTAATGTTTCTTTTTTAGGAAGATGTATCAAATAGGAGTTTATTTAGGATTTCAGATAATAAAATCACGTGATTGTGCAACATTATACACTTTGACACATTCAAAGGAAGTTTAACTTCTTTTGTGCCCCATGATATCATTTCTATCTCACTCATATTTATAATATCACATGTGCTTTTAGCTCCAATAATCACTACAGGAGATAAGGTAGGGGTATACAGAAGGTTTCTTTTATCCAAATAAACATTTTAGGAATAGCAACGTAAAATAAATCTATATGAAGTCATTAAAATGGTTGCTGCATACTAAATTTGAAGTAGTTGTTCAAAAATTCAAACTTTACAAAACGAAACATTTAAGATATATTTTATAACTTCATTGATATTTTTAGATTTATTGGTTTCCATAACATATAGAAATTTCTATGTAGACTTTTACTTTGGGTTTAGTCACTGTTACTATATTTTACCAAAGATATTTTATAATTAACTTAACTCCACATTTGGTATTAGAACACTGGACAAATAAAGGTCAGATAATATAGAGTAGATTTGTTCTAAAAATGGTTGATTTTTGTACTTTTCAAATAGTGACTTAACTTCCACAGAGAACATACTGGGAAAGACACTTGACCTTGCCAAGTCTCAGTTCAGTCACCTATAAAATGTAATAATATGTCTTCAAAAATTGTTAAAAGTTTCAAACAGAAAGTACCTACCATCTTAAGAAGCAATGAATAAATAAAAGTAGCTTTGTTTTTCCTTCCTCAATACTAAAATAATTCCTAAAAATATTTAATGGAAAAACCATAAATAATATTAAAATTATTAATATAAAAAGAAAACATCACTAGGGACCTGACACTTACCAAATATCTTGGTTTATAAGGGGAAAAAACAAGGGTGTGTACCTCCTTCCTTTAAGGATACTTTCTGAACATTGCACATACTACTTCTGCATATATCTCTCTAGTCAAAACAGTCATATGACATCTAGCTCTAAGAGATTGAAATGATGTTTTTAATCCAGATTGATACACTGGGAAAAAACAGAAGAGAGCGAAAAGTCAACACTATGGGGCAATTATCAGTTATTGTCATACCTGGTTATATCTTATCTGTAGTAGTTAACTAGCATTTTAAACATACAATCTAACATGGGTATTCCTAAAAGTGGGTACACTGTACAATTGTATGGTAATTATTCCTAAATCTCAATTATTAACTTAAATATTTGTATTGGTATAGAAAAATGTTAAAAATTTATAAAATCTTTACAAAATTAAGATAACATTCATAATGAAATTACCATGGAGAAAAGGAATTTTAATAAAAACAGAAAAGACCACTATAATTATTTAAAGGTGCTTTGTAACAGATTATTAAGGATAAAGAACATTGAAAAATAATATCACCACATAGGCACTGTAGTAACAAAATTACACATAAACAAAACTACATATAAATAAATTATATTAATAATTTCACAGAAAAAAGATTTGAAGAGAGTTGAGAAGAAAAATCTATGAATTATTTATTATGCTTTCTAATAAATGCTGTTCAAAGACTTTAAATAAGAAATGATCACAAAACAGAATATTAAAAATTTTAACAGGATAAAGCAAAACCAGATTGAGTCTAAATTCTCAAATTATGTAATTTTATGCAAGTGATGATAGTATAATGAAAAATCAAAAGAATTTAGTATGTGCCATCCTCTGTAATTAAGTGTTTTATGAGCATTATTTCATTTAATAGTCACAAAAATCCTGAAATATAAATATATCCCTTTTTTAGAGAAGAAATAAATCTGAATCTCCGACTAATTGACACAAGATTACAGCTGCCATATGAATAGCAGAGTACAAACTTAAAAGATTTTTCTGACCCCAAGTCCATCTTCTTAACTATATACCACTTCCCCCTTAAACTCTCTAGACTTTGGTTTTCTCAGCCATTTTATAAGGGGAATGTAGCCTAGTATGAACTGTTTTAAAGTTTATTCTGGCCTTTTAAGAAGCTGGCACTCTAGTGAGGTCTGAACCCCTTTCCTCAAATAAAATAACATTACAATAGCTCTAGTGGCCTCTTTGCTAGAACTTACGTAAGTCAATAAAGTTATCACTAATATACATAATATAGAAAGTAAAAATCCATTTATTAAAACTTTACATGAAAGGGCCACAAAGTATTAGTATCATAAACTTGGATATTTGGGGAAAATCCCTGATCTTTATGGTTGATTTCATGTTCCTTGGTGTATCTGTAAAGGGGCAAGCCATAAAGTTATAAAAGTAAAAGGGAAGAATGGTAATGAACATTATATTTAAATCTCATTATAACAGTCCTTTTAAATATATCTAATATATCATTTTACAGGTGAAGATGCTGAGGTACAAAGAGACTGATTTGCTCAAATCACATAAATAGTATATAGTGATATTAATACTTAAATTCTATCTGGTTCTAAAAACCATGCTCCTTCCCATTCACTCTGTTTTCTATAGTTCAATCATGAACTTTCATGTATAAATATCCTCATTTCAATTTTAATATTGGAAAACTAAAGATGCTAATTGACTTAGGATTTCCTGTAATATTGATGATTATCAACAGGCATTTGTTGAGTACATTAAGAAGACACATGTAAATATCAAAAATACCAAAGGATATTTTTATCAGCAACCAAGAATTAATAAAAATTATGTATGACCAAACTATTAGGGAGGAAAAATCATTTCAATTAGGATGATGAGGATGATTATTTTACTTTTGAGACAGGGTATCAATAAGTTGCCCAGACTGATTTTGAACTTGAAATCCTCTTGTTCTAGCCCTTGAATATTGAGTAGCTGGGACTACAGGCATGCACCACCACACCTGGATCCAAATAAAGGATTTTAATATTTTTGTGGATTGTGACCTAGAGAAAAAATAATAGAAATTTCCCTGACTTCTGAAAATTGAGGAAAACATATGTGTATATTATAGAATATATAAATACCACTACAGCCTATAACAATCTATAATATCACCCTCTCTAACCACAACATTCTTAGTTCTTAGTATGTCATCTCATTATCATAACTTATTTCTGACTAGTCCCCTGACCTATTTTCTTTGAATAAATCAGCCCTTTCCTGGAATCATTTCTCTCTAGACCCATGGTCAATACTTGAACTACTCTCATTAGCACTCTCAACCTCAATCTATGTTGAAATCTACTCTCTTTTCTTACTTCAAGGGGCTGAAGAAACCTCACAACCCTGACATTAGTAAAAAAATAAATAAAAGTTTCTAATACTACTCACTTATTAACCTCTCAAATGAATACTTCCTAGATTTTAACTTATTTAATGTCTGATAATACTGAATATCATGTCTCTTCCTGAAATTCTTGGATTTCGAACACTTGCAATGATATACTTTCCTCATATCACCCTAAAAATAAACTGTGGGGAACTGGAGTTGTGGCTCAGTGGTAGAGTGCTTGCCTCACACGTATGAAGCACTGGGTTTGATCCTCAGCACCACATACAAATAAATAAGTAAAATAAAGTTATTGTGTCCATCTACAACTAAAAAATATTAAAAAAAATAAATAAAATAAACTGTGGGAGTCAGCATGTTTAAATTTTTTTAAAAAACACAAAAACATCTTTGACTATTAAGCACTAGATGCTTAACAGAAGATTACTACACAAATACGTTAATATTTTGTTGTAAAATATTCAGTTAGGGCAATAACATTCTGATTAAGAAAAAACAAAGGCTACAGGGTATGGCTCAGAAGTAGAGTACTTGTTTTCTGGGTTTGATCCCCACCCAGCTTTTCACATAATGAACAAGCAGAGTTACAAACCAGAGAAAGGCAAAATGTCCCCTTAGCAAAATGAATGAACATGCCATAAACATCAATGAACAAAATATGATGAAGCCTTTAAAAATAACACAAGTTCTCCCTAATCCTGCAAAATATTGAATTTAATAAAACAGTTTTCAAAAGAAATATTTGAACATAAATACAAAGATCATCTATATGTGGATTTACGTGTCTGATAATTATAATCTCTATATTTAGTGAATAATTAAGACAAGGACAAAGAAATAAGTTCACTGAGTATATAATTTACTCAAAACTTACTCTGGTACATAAGAAGGCTTTTCAGAGATGCTTTAAAATCTCATATCTATAATTCAGAATTTACTAGTTAGAAATCTGTAACAGGGCTGAGGCCATAGCTCAGTCATACAGTATGTGCCCTATATGCTTGAGGCCTTGTATTCAATTCCTAGCATTAAAAAAGAATAAAAATAAAAACTTTTTTTAAAAAAGGAATTTTATAGTAATGTGGATGTAGGCCTCGGAAAAAGTTTATTTTTAGGTAAACATATTTCCTTACACACAATAAAGATGAACACTTTTAAATAAAATTAAAGAGGAAAAGTGGGACTGGGGTTGTGGCTCAGCAGTTAAGCACTTGCCTCGCCTGTGTGAGGCACTGGGTTCAATCCTCAGCACCACATAAAATAAATAAAGGTATTGTGTTCATCTACAACTAAAAAAAAAAATTTTTTTAAAAAGAGGAAAAGTATCAGCTACTTAAGAGAACTATCTTTATCAAACCACTCTTTATTAGAGAAACTGTCTATAAATCAATTGAATATCAATGAAAACCGTAAACAAGAAGGCTAAAAATTCTTTCAAATACCATAATTATTTATACTAAAATGACAGTCTCAATTTTATTTTTATATCTGTTTCCTAATATGGAGTCACCTTACATTTTTGTCATTTTTCAATAAAAACAAAAACTAAAAAAGATGATGTTCGGAGTATGATTCACATTGAAATATACTAATATAATTAGGAATATAATTTGTTATGTTTTAAAATAATTATTATTTTAAATTTTTAAAAAATTCTTTAAAGCAATATTTTTGAAGTATTTATCTAGAAGTATGAAATACAATTCACTGAAAATGTAAATATTCAACTGGCTGGTGAAAGAAATAATAATAATTTTAAGTTATATATATTTTCTAATTCAATTCTTATTCTCAGAGAAAACAAATCATTCTTAAAAGCCAAACAATCATTTTTGGCCTTACTGTGATCAGCGTGGTCAATCTTGTGACATCACTGTTGAGAAACCTGCAACAGGAAGACAGAATTAGCAATTAGCTGAGTCATATTAGAGTAAATAATTTCAAAAACTAAAACGTTTGTTTAGAATTTCTGTCTTTTTTTGATGCTATACATCATATTTAAGTTAATCTAAAATATCAGGAAACATAATTGGCATAACATGAAATAAGCATAAAATACCTGGAGTTTATTTACAGATCAGTATTTATTACAGAATGGCGCATTATATTTTTGTTTATAATCAGTGATACCCTAGGGTAAACAAAATATATTTAAAAATAAACTATAGGATATTTGAGATTGTATTTATTTTCAACTATTTACTAAGAAGAGAATTATTCTGTTTATTTAAATATACCACAAATGGAAGATGGGTATTGTTTGTAAATACATTTATCTCTATGATTAGCTGCTCAGTTTAGAACCAAAATGTCATATACTTAATACAGGAGAAACTGGCACATGCTAATCCTTATGAATAGATCAAAGATTGAAAATATAATTGAGAAGGACCCAGTATAAACTATAAACCCAAAGGAAGTTATAAATTAAGCTATTTTCTTAGCTATTAATGACTCCCAGTTTATCCCTGCAAATTTTGGCCTTTTAGAAATTTCTTTATTAACAAAGCTTAATTTAAGATGAGCTCTTAGGGGCTGGGGTTGTGGCTCAGTGGTAGAGTGCTCGACTGGCATGCGTGAGGCACTGGGTTCGATCCTCAGCACCACATAAAAATATTCTGTCCACCTACAACTAAAATAAATAAATAAATATTTTAAAAAAAAAAGATGAGCTCTTAAATGTTTATTTAAAAAGGAACACATTAGTCAGACACAGTGGTGCATACCTGTAATCCCAGCAGCTTGGGAAGCTGAGGCAGGAGGATCTTGAGTTCAAAGCTGGCCTCAGTAAAAGAAAGATACTAAGCAACTCAGTAAGACCCTGTCTCTAAATAAAATACAAAAATAGGGCTAAGGATATGGCTCAGTGACCAAGTGCTCTGAGTTCAATCTCTGGTATCCAAAACAAAAAAAAAAGAAAGAAAAGAAACACATTGCCCCGATCGATGGTGCAAAGCCTATAATCCCAGCTACTCAGGAGGTTGAGGAAGGAAGACTACAAGTTTGAGGCCAGCCTAATACTCAAAATAAAATTTAAAAAAAGGACTGGGGATATAGCTTAATGGTGGAGCACTTGCCACAGCATGCAAGAGGCCCCGGTTTAATCCTCAATACTGCAAAAAATAAAAATAAAGTAACACATTATCAGTGTTATGGTTCATAATGGACTTTCATGTTTTATTTCATTAAATCCTCAGAATAATTCCTTCAAAGAAGCAGAAGAGAAATAATTAGTATACATTTCAGGAAAAGAGATTTTAGAGAAGATTCATGACTTGTCTAAGAACACAAAATGGAGTTTTTATTGGTTCCTTTTGTACCTTATACTTTCTACCCAATTCATTGTCAGCTGTTTTTGCTCACTCTCTCCTTTAATTCAAAAACACTGATTACTGCTAGTTATCCTATTTCAAGATATTGCTCTCCTGTGTTACCATTATAGCCTCTCCTACTTCTCTTATTTATTTTTTATTTGTTTGTTTGGGGGGGTACCAGAAATGGAACTAAGAGGTGCTTAATCAGTGAACCACATTCCCAGACCTTTTTATTTTTTATTTTCAGACAGGGTCTCACTAAATTATATAGGGCCTTGCTATGTTGCTGAGCCTGGCTTTGAATTTGTGATCCTCCTGCCTCAGCCTCCCCAGTCATTGGGATTACAGGTGTTCATTTTGGTACCTAGCCCTATTTCTGTTCTTAATGCAGTAGCAGATAAATTAGAACGCATCACTCTCTTACTCAAACTTCACAATGGGGTGTGTGTGCATGTGGTTTTTGTTTCTTGTGTTTTTATTTTGCTTGTGGTGCTTAGGATTGAACTCAGAGCCTCACATATGCTAGGCAAGCTCTCTACCACTAAGCTAGATCCCCAGCTACCAAACTGCATAATGGTTTTACCCTCACTTGGAATAAACCCTACAATATTTACTATGGCCTATCAGGCTCTCTATTAGCTGGAGGCCTGATTACATCTCCTACCACTCTCTCCGTATTGCACTCAAATCAAAATGACCTTGATAATCCCCAAACATACCAAACGTGTCCCATTTCAGGGCCTTGACACTTGCTATTCTCCCTGCTTGATGTAAATATTCTTCATATCATTAGAAAATTGATTGTTACCTCATCCAGGTCTTAAAACAAATGTTACCACCTTGGTCTTTCCTTCACCACTAGACACTGTTAGCTATAAGTTCTGCAAAGAAGATCAAAGGAGCACTACCTTAGTCCCTGGGACCAATATTCAGTTGATTCGTTGCTGAATGAATGTGTGAACAAGTGCTTAGAATTCCCACTGCATCTAGCATTATGCTGAGAGCTTTAGAGGCCTCAAAGTATAAATTAATACCACAATACTTACTACCTATTCAAGGACAATAAACTGAAACAACTTAGTGTAATTTTTTTTCCTGTACTGAAGAATGAACCTGAAGCCTCATGCATACTAGCAAAGTGCTCTATCACTGAGTTACATTGTTTTCATTTTTTATTTTTGAGACAGGGTCTTGCTAAGTTGCCCAAGCTAGCCTCAAACATGAGATCCTCCTGCCTCAGCCTCCCAAGTAGCTGGGATTATAGCTAAGCTCCACCACATAGTGACAACTTGCTGTACATTTTTAAAAGACACTACAAGAAGAGTTTAGTAAGCTTAAAAAAAAAAAAAAGGCAAGAAGTGGTTGGAAAGAGGCTTGTTGAATTACAAATATAAGATACTGAGGGCCTGGATAATTAAGATGAAGAATTACGGATGGAATGGGAAATCTAAGACATTTAAATGCAGGAAACAAGACCTCATGCTAAATGAAGTATCATAAACTAGGACAGTAAAGAATGAAAGATTATGTCCAAGGTTCTAACACAATGAAAGAAACTTGAAGTGAAATGGAAGAGTAAATTTTGTTTTGAATAGTAAGGTGTTACTATATGCCAGTCAAATGGAGGTAGAAATTTAGAATAATCCAATATTTGAAAATTAGTCATGAAAACTATAGTTTAAGCCAAGAGTATGGGCAAATTCACCAAGGTAACAGAAAAAATAGAATATCCAGCAAAATTTTAGGGTACTTATAAATAAATAAAACAAGAGAAGTGGCATCACTGGGGTTTTTAAGTCCAAAAAGTAGGAAAATGGGAAATAACACTAATTAAAAGGAAAGGAAAATTTTCCAAAGATGCTTTAAATGATGTAGAAAGGACTCAGAGAAGATAAACCTGAAAACATATTCTCTAAACTAATTTAAAACAAATCAGGCCAGAAGGTGGCTATGAAGGTAAAACACATTACTAAACTTTCTGTACCCAAACAACTGACTTTAAGGACTACTTATTTGCCTACCATTATTCCCTCCACTTTTCCAATACAAAAAGAGTCTTGTGATGGGTAAAAAGAGTCAGTTCAAAAAGTCTCATGAGGTCTGGGGTTTTAGCTCAGTGGTAGAGTGCTTGCTTAGCATGTGTGAAGCACTGGGTTCAATTCTCAGCACCACATAAAAAATAAATGAATAAAATAAAAGTATTGTATCCATCTACAACTAATAATATTTTTTAAAAAGTCTTGTGAAGGTGCCCTCAAAATGGGTACACATACATTTGAGCTCTGTTTAATTTTGTTCATTTTATATTTTCCTTGTAACTCTGCCCTTTGTCTTCCAGGTGTACTTACTTGACTCAACTTACTTGTGCTTTGTGCATTGGACAGAAAGACAGAGCACAAAATTGGTGGTTTTGGCAATCAAAATTTGGCTTGAAGACTTTTCTGCACCTTGCCTAAAGCATTATATTTTTGGTTTCTCATACAAAGAATTTTAGGCTAGAGCCAGGCGCGGTGGCACAAGCCTGTAATCCCTGCACTTTGGGAGGCTGAGACAGGAGAATTGCCAAGTTCAAAGCCAGCCTCAGCAATGGCAAAGCACTAAGCAACTCAGTGAGACCCTGTCTCTACATAAAACACAAAATAGTGCTGGGGATGTGGCTCAGTGGTCAAGTGCCCCTGAGTTCAGTCCCCAGTACAAAAAAAAAAAAAAAAGAATTTTAGGCTAAACTTTGTGTTCTCTCTTAAAGTAATTCACATATATTTTCCTTAGGCTAATGTAGTCACTGCTCTCACTACCATTTGTTACCTTAGTTTTACCAGTATTTCAATAATATAGTCAGACATTTACATATTTCAAATGTATAGTATTTGGGGGAAATGTGTGCTAAAAATGTGTCTTTTGCGCTGGGCTGAGGAGCTGCACATTATAGACTTACTCCAATTGAAAAATGCATTTCAAGTTCTAGATTGCCACCTTTGTGAGCATATTTCATTGGAATGTTGTTAACTATTTGTTGATTGTATTTCATTGGTGCATACAAACTTTTAAAAAATGTATTATCTTAGTTACGGTATATTACAATATTGTTTTGTATTAATCAGAAATTTTGATTACTCAGTAAAAGTTGAGCATCACCACCCCAGGCCCTGAGACTTCATTGAAGTTGTTCTTTCTGCTTACTTTCCAGGGTAGCATTTATGCTATGGTATTTCAAAGCTATTCAAAACTGGCTTATGTGTGGCAGGACAATCAAGTATTTCAGAAGGTAAACCTTTTTGTCGTATTCAGGTAACACCAGCCAGGTAGCCATTTACAGTAAAAGACCAGAAGGCTCAGAGTAGGTGTTGTTTAAATTTTTGTGTTAAATATGTGCATAATTCTTATGTTTGCATCAATTATGAGTATGTGATATATTGCAGATAAAAACAAATAAAATGTTTTCAGCATCTTAGTAAAAAAAAAGTCTTGTGAAAGAAATTACTATACTTTCTATAAAACTCTATAATTCAAAAACTTAAAAATTCTGTAGTAACATTCAAACAACATTTGTAACTGAATAAAAAGACAAATGTTCCATTTTGCTTTTGATTTTTAAAAAAACATAGGATAATTAAGACTAAGTCTAGAGTTAAAAATTAATACTTTACTTAAAGCCCTAAAGCTCATAGTATAAAAAAATAGTAAAGGCATTCCTTCCTTATGGTAGAAATTTTTACACATGACTTACTGGGTACTTGTAATTGCATGAGGAAAAAATATTTGCTGAAATTGAAATGACTCTAGAGGATAAAGCCAGACAAATATTAAAGCTTCTCATAAAATTCCTAAGTGGTTTTTACAAGCAAAAGGTAATTCTTTAAAACCATGTCAGAACTAGGAACCGTATTCAAATTACATATATAAAAAGTAATATTACATTTTATGTAAACGTAACTCAACTAATATATTGGTTATGTACTATTTCTCTACAAGTCATCATTTCTGTAAATACCCACAGAGAACCTCAACTATATTTTCCCATAGAAAAGCCCTCCCGGTGTTTCCCACCAGAACTGCAGGAAAAGAATTTTAAATGATGCTATCCAATCTTAGGTATTTTTCCAGCAATTAGCACATACTATCTTTAATTTTACTCTTACTTTGTCCCAAAACAGAGAAAGTCTTTAGGTTATCAATTTTAGCATATTCAAGTCTTGACCATTACTTGACAACACTGTAAGTACCCATATCTACAAAGTAAAAATATTTATCTCTATCTAACCCACTGAAAAGACTGAGAGAAATGAATACTTCCCTGTTTTTCCCACTATTCAATATTAACATGGAAAAAATGCTGATTAGTCCCAAAATTCATTTAAAGTAATAGTCACTATATTTGCTATGTTCTAGGCTCTTTTAATTTTTTTTTAGTTGTAGATGGACACAACATCTTTATTTTATTAATTTTGATGTGGTGCTGAGGATCAAACAGTGCCTCACACATGCGAGGCAAGCACTCTACCATTGAGCCACAATCCCAGCCCTATTCTAGGCTCTTTTTAAGGTGTGGCTATAAAAAGGTAAATAAAAAACAGGGCTGGGAGTGTAGTTCAGTGGGCAGAGTACTTGCCTAGCCTATGCAAAACCCTTGGACTCAATCTCTAACACCACAAAAAAAATTTTAATAATTTTCAAAATCTACATATGAAAACTAATTTCACAAATCATATGCTATTTACAGGAAATAATATGCTAATTACAGTAAAATAATAAATCATATGCTATTTACAATAAAATATTGTAATCTTGGATTATGGACTTGGAAAAAAAAATCACAAACTCCCCCCGACCATTTTTTGTTGCTGGGATTGAAGCTAGGGTCTCATTATACATGCTAAACAAGCTAGACCTCCAGCATCATAGGACACTGCTACTTTTTTTTTTTTCTTTTTTTCTCTGATACTGAGAATTAAACCCAGAGTCACCCTGCCAGCGAGCTATAACCCCAATCCTTTTTATCTTTTATTCTGGGACAAGGTCTCACTAAGTGCCCAGAGTAGCTTCAAACTTGTGATCCTCACATCTAAGCCTCTCAAGTCACTGATAAGACAGGTGTGCACCACCAGGTCAGCTACAGCACACTTTTAATATGCCTAATATGATTAAGGAACTAACTTTTAAATTAGAGTTTTAATTTAACAGTTACATGTAAGTTGTAGCTACCATATTAGATGGTACAACTATGCACTTTTTTTTTGCTTCCGGTGCTGGGGATTTTGCCTTTAGGCATGCTAGGAAAGTTCTCTTACCATTGAGCTATACCCCTCAAGCCCCACAACTACGCATTTCTCAAACAGTACTGTAAAATGATGTTTCTAAATATTTGAAAATTTGGGCTGGGGGTTGTGGCTCAGTGGTAGAGTGCTTATCTTGCATGTGTGAGGAACTTAGTTCAATTCTCAGCACCACACATAAACAAATACAATAAAGGTCCATTAACAACTAAAAAATATATATTTAAAAAATTTTTTGAAAATTTATTTTCTGAGGTTGGGGGCATAGCTCATTGGTAGAGTATGTGTATATGTGCAAGGCCCTGAGTTCAACCCCCAGCACCATCAAGAAACAAATAAATAAATAAATGGGAATTATCTCCATTTTTAACAACTGAAAGGTGAACAGCCTCAACTCTGGTAGAATGCCTTCATTTCAGAAGATGAATTTTTATCTTCAAATTACTTTCAGGTTTACATTTGGCAGGAAAAAGGGGTTTATTTTACCACAGAATCCTTAACATTTATTTAATAGAGCTTATGTCTTAAATTTTGGAGGACTGAGTTTTATACCTCTCCAGGTTATATCACTGTTGCCTGGTATTTAAATTTCAATTGGCTTTACTTTGTTCAGCTGTGTAGATATGCTTTAACTTCATTTACTAATATAATGGTAAGAACTAAAACCTCAGCTGAACACAGAAAAAAAAGTAAGTACATTTTATTAACAATTTAAATATTCTTGATCATTGGAAACTTCATTTGCTACCAATTATTTCCCCTTTCTTATTTAATGTTTTTAGGAAAAAAGATAAGCAGCTTTAATAGCAAGACAGTTTCAACTAAGCATTTAACATGGTACATAAAAAAGAAGCCTGCTATCTCAGTTTAAAGCAAGCATAAAAATATAAGATATTGGGGCTTAGGGGTATAGTTCAGTGGTAGAGTTAAGTCCTGTGAGGCCCTGGGTTCAGTCTCAGCACCAAAATAAATAAATAAACTAAAATAAACAACAGGGGCTGGGATTGTAGCTCAGCGGTAGAGCGCTTGCCTCGCATGCGTGAGGCCCTGGGTTCGATCCTCAGCACCACATACAAAGAAATAAAATAAAGACATTGTGTCCATCAACAACTAAAAAATATTAAGAAATAAAAATAAAAAAATAAAATAAAATAAACAACAGAAGATATTATAAAACAAATAGAATTTTTGTTACTACTGTACCAAGTAGTTTTGCCAAGTTATAAATGCACCAATTTAAATATAATGCAGCAAAGTAGACAACAGATCATTTCCTGATCTGTACAAACATTGACTATGTTGGTACCGTGGCTAAAAGTTGTTCTCTAACATCATGAGAAAAAATTCACACAAAATATATTTAAAAGAATTCTTTCAGGGGCTGGGATTGTAGCTCAGTGGTAGAGCGCTTGCCTCGCATGCGTGAGGCACTGGGTTCAATCCTCAGCACCACATACAAATAAATAAAATAAAGATATTGTGTCCATCTACAACCAAAAAAAAATTTAAAGAAAAAAAAAGAATTCTTTCAGTAAAAAGTGATTCACGAAGAAAGCTGCACTCAGAACCAGAAGCCATGCAGAAGCAATCTGTATTAGCCAAAAGTTAAAGACAATACATTTGATCACTGGGTGGAAAATCCTTAGTTAGAAAAGTAGTTGGCAGTGTCATGCAGGTAAAATCTCTAGTTTTGTTTTACTGTTTACATTTGAGCTTTGTTTTGCTAAATAGCAATTTAAAGTGCTAAATTTTTAACACATCCAAGGTAGAGAAAGGAAGGAAGATAGGCAGTTGAATAGCTATGGGTTCAAATTCCAAGCAGTATTCTGGTGAATCGCACTCACTAAATGCTTCTTTTCCTCAAGTTTTAACTGTAGGTCTAGGCACTGTACACAGTTAAAGCATTAGACGTTTTTTCCTTTAATGTTCAGAGGCAACTAAGGCAACCATTCAAATGATTCCTACTACTACAAATTACTCCCTGCTAGAACACAGGAAAACTGATGAAAGGAACCTCTTACTCTTAAAATTGACAACTCTCTCATAAAGTTAAATAAAGTGCTCACACACCTGTAGAACTGACAGAAACCAAGTCCTGCAAGGCCATCAATTTTTAATTTTAACGATTTACAATTTTTATCAAGAAAAGCAAGATGGTCAATGTCACGGTTCTATATAATGGACACTATTTGACTTTGGTGATTTCACCAGGTTTTCTGTGATGAGCACCTCTAATTTAATATTCACTGTTGGAAATAATTAGAAACCCACTATTTAGACTAGAGATACTCAAAAGCAGGATTCCACTGTCTGTCAGCAAAAGTCTAGAAATAAAGTCAATGGCTATTTCTCAATATAAAACCCCTTTATCATACCACAACCTAAAAACCTAAAATCTTAATATTTTGTTTCAAAAGAAAGCTGCCTTAAGTACCAAGAAAAACAAAAGCAAAAACAAACAAAAAGTATATGCAATCTCTTTAAAACTTTAAAGAGATGATTTATCAGGATTCCAGTTGTTTGTCACTGGATATAACAAAAATATATTTGGGGGCTGGGGTTGTGGCTCAGTGGTAGAACACTTGCCTAGCACATGTGAGGCACTGGGTTTGATTCTCAGCACTTCATACAAACAAATAAAATAAAAGTCTGTCAAAACTAAAAGTGAAAAATAAATTTAAAAAATATATATTTGGTATCTGTAGTCATTCCTCGTACAGAACTCCTAAAACACTTGAAATTTCCTGAATAATAGGAGTGTCTATTGTTATTTGTAACAAGCCTTTTAAAATCATACCTGAATTTATGCTAATGAGGTAACTTGAGGTGGCCATTCCTAAGACAGCTTTAGGATAGGGCCAGTCAATAGAAGTAGTAATGAAAAGGTTGAAACTTTTAGTTCCACTCACTAACTTAAGGGGCATCAGGAGAGGGACTAAAGATTAAAAGCTCTAAAAATCATGGAAGAGCAAGAGTTGATGAGTTTCCAGGTTAATGCCCAAATCTACGTTAGGAGGGTGGCTCACATCAATGAAGAAAGGAGCCCTTGTGCTTGAGACCCTTCTGGACATTAACCTATGTACTTCATCTGGGTATTTATCAGCATCCCTTATAATAATCTTAGTAAATACTGGTAAGTTTAAGTAAAATGTCTCCTCAAATTCTGTAAAACATTCTAGCAAATTATTAAACCAGGGAGGGGGCCATGGGAACCCCCAGTTTATAATTTATTGGTCAGAAGTTGGCAGCTGGCACCTGACGTTGGGGCAATCTTGTGGTACTGAGCCAACATGTCGAATCTGGGATTTGATACCACCTTCAAGTACATAGTGTCCAAATCTGAATTAAATTGCAGGACACCCAGCTGATGTCCAGAAAGCTAAAGAATTGCTCAGTGAGGAGAAGACATCTGGTGGTCAGAAGTATCGTATGTGTAGAGAAATAGTGTTTTTCTCAGCCACCTTTTTCAAACTAAACAACTCATATTCAGTAGCAGTACCAGAGAGCATTATAAAAGCACGTCTTATATTGGCAGTTTCCAAATTACTAATATGTATTAATTAATTATTTTACTATATTAATTGTGAATTAATAATTTTCACTAATTTCCTTTCTGTAAAAAAAAATGGCACTCTTTCAAAATGTATCATATTCTTCATTTACAACACTTGTCTTTTTTGTTCTGCGTGACTAAGACATCTCTAAGAAAAAAAGTTGTAATTCCCATAGGAATGGTTGAGTTGATTCACAAAATTTTTAGACAATTAACATAAGCCTTATTACATGAAGTTTAGTTAGAGCCTGGATGACAGTTTCACTGTTTTGCTGTTGAGAAAAACTATGCAAACAAAGCACAACTGGCAATTAGACTTGGTAAATAAAAACCATTTTTCAAGGACATATAAGCTGCCTGTTTTTCCAAATTTTACCACTCTGTTATTTCAACACTAATTAGCACTTCTCAAAAATTTGACTGACTTGTTCATAGGTTTTCATTTAAAGCCATAAATGGGCATCCAGCAGAGGAAGAAGGTTGGCAGCACTGCCAACTAGTGTTGAAACATTCTTGAGGTTATACCCAAAAATGAACCAATCACTAGGTGAAGTAATACAATGAAGTTTCATGTGAGAATAATTAATGTTGTTTTAGCTACAAGGTCCTTAGAGAATCACATCTTATTGTAGCAATACACAAGACAGGGCTTAGGTTAAGCTTCTAAGAATACTATTAACTAAATTAAAATTAATTAATATTTGAGTATGAAAGATTTTTATGTAAAATTAGAATTTATCTTAGTTTTGTCAACAAACATCAAATCAACAGATAGTTTGCCAGTCATAAGCATGCCTTTAAAAAACAAACAAACTAACTTTGTTTAAACAAGCCAGCATCAAGTCAAACATAAGCTCATAGTCTTATAAAGGTTTTATGTACCACAGCTAAGAAGATAAAACTATGTTATTTCAATACAAACCTTTAAAAATCCATTTTAGACCATGGCTATAAAGACTGCTGAGGCAATTCTGCCATCTAACAATATACAGGTCAAAGAAATAACTAAAGTTATCATCACTAATAACAAACTCTAGATAATTTATACATTTTCTCTCTTAAAATAACTTTGCTATGAATATTTAAGGATATTAAATAATGATTACTGCTATGTTTTTTCCCTTAGTTCTCTTAGAACTCTTAGAATGTTTTCATCATAAATGAGAAATCTAGTTTAATGTTTTCTGGTTTCATAAGGAAGTACATAACCCTGGTCCTCACTTAGAATTTTGCCATATATTTACTAGGTACTCAGTCAATTTATCAGCACTTCAGTTTGCTATACCGTAATTATCAACTTCATAGGGATATTGTGAAGTTGGCTAATTAGGCTTATAAATTTTTTGAGGAACACAGATGAAAGAGAGAGTGATATGGCACACATACAATTAATTGCTATGTACTTCATGAAAAATGCCACTTAAAAACATCTAACATCTGAGTACAATGCAACATACCTGCAATCCTAAGCGCTCATGAGACTAACATAGGAGGATCTCAAGGTCAAGGCCAAGGCCAATGTAACAACTTAGATCTCATCTCAAAAGAAAAATGAGAAAAAGGGTTGGGGGTATACCTCAGTAGTAGGGCCACCCCTGAGTTCAATCAAAGGTACTGGAGGCAGGGGAAAAAGAAAAAATCTAACAACATGGATGAATCTTAAAAACATTATGCTGAGTGAAATAAGCCAGGCACGAAAGAGAAATATATTATGATCCTACAAGTATAAAGTACCTAAAGTAGTTAAATCCAGACAGAAAAAGTAAAAGGATGGTTGGTAGGAGTTGGGATTTAATGGGTACAAATTTCAGTTTTGGAAAATGAAAGAAGTTCTGGGAACCCAACTACTATGAATAACCATAAAACTCTAAATCTAAAAAAAGCAACAAAGTTCTGGAGATGGATGGTGGTGATGGTTGTACAATGATATGAATGTACTTAGTTCCACTTAAATATGCTTTTAAAAAGTCTAAAATAGTAAATTCAATGTTATATGTTACCATAATAAAAAAATTAACAAGTGTGAAAATCAGATTATAAATCATAAACCAATCACAAAATCACTCTTTACTCACTAATGCACTCATTGAAACATTAACCAAATAATTCTTTTGTTCATTCAGTAAATATTTATTGAGTGTTTTCTATGTGGCAAGCACTGAAGAATAAACTAGACTGGAGAATAAACCACTGAACAAGACAAATCTCTTTTCTTGACAGAATTTACATTCTAGTAGTGGAGACCTACAAAACCACCCAAAAGAAAACATTATGCTTTTGTATAGTAATAAGTATACCACCAACAGGCAAAGAGATGGAGTGATGGCAACAATAGCATGCCTGAGAAGATAACCGTCCTGAGATGAGAATTAAGAAAGAAAGAATACTCCAGATAAAAAGAACAGCAAGTGTCAAGGCCCTGAAGTGGAAAGGCTTGGTGTTTTCAAAAAATGAACAGAAGGTCCAGACCTGGTGCACAGTAAGTTAAAACAGTGGGTAGAAGAACTAGGCAGAAGAACTAGGAGGGCTTGGAAAGTAGATTGGATGTTATTCCACACATGCTGATAGCCATGTGAAATGTTTTCATGGGTGATGTAATCTGACTTTAAAAAAAAAAAAAACACACACACACACTCTAGCCACTCTGTATAGAGTGATCATGGGGGTAGAGGAGGGAGAGGATAATCAAACTGAAAAACTAGTTTAGGGACTATCATAACTCAGGTGGAAATAAGGTAGAAACACTTCTGGGGAGAAGTTACTGGATATTTGGTTGCTGATAGAATAAATAAGAGAAAAGGCAGTATAATTAATTATATAATTATTAATATATAATTAATAATTATATAATTAATGTATAATTAAATAATTAATTATATAATTCATGAGGTCCTGAGTTCAATCTGGGAGAAGGAAGTCCAAGATCCTGGTTAGATTAACTGAGTGGATGATATTGCCAAATATTGATATGGAGAACACTGGGATAGGAATAGGTTTGGTGGCAGTGCTGGTGGTAAGAGTAGAAAGGAATCAGAGTTTGGGTTTTGGCAAAGTTAAGTACTCAAGTGGTATTTCATGAAAAACAACATGATAAACTTCTGGAAAAAATATATAACATAAAGGCTAAGAAATGACCAGAGGATTTAGAAAGATAAATTTCACTGGTGAACAGGACAAGAATGTTGTCAGTAGAGTCATGAGGACAAAACCACGAACTGGGTAAGCAAGCAGAAAAAGTAAGATGAGAATGTAGCTGTAGCATATATAGACAACTCAATCTTTTACTATGAAGTATTGAACAGAAATGGCACTGTAGCCAGGTATGGTGGTACATACCTGTAATTCCAGCTACTCAGGAGGCTGAGGCAGAAGGATCATAAGTTAGAGACCAGCCTCAACAATTTAATGAGACTCTGTCTCAAAACAAAAAATAAAAAGGGCTGGAGGTGCTTGAGATATATCTCAGTTAGAAGGCCCTAGGTTCCATCTCTACTTCTACATCAAAAAAAAAAAGGGGGGGAGTGGCTATAGATATAGCTCAGTAGTGGAGTCTAGCATATCAAAGGTCCTGGGTTCAATCCTTAGTACCATTTAAAGGGGCGGGAGGTGGGTGTGGAGTAAAGATTTTCGTATTAAAATGAGAGATAGTATAATAAATTTATATACTGATGAGATGACCTAGAGAGAGAAAAAATGATAATGGAAAAAACTACAGAAGCAAAATTAATGATTACTAAGCATCTAATAAATGCATAAATCTGTCCTTGCTGCTAGAAATGCAAAGATAGTTAATGAATATGACATGTGACTAATTAAAGAATTATATGGAAACTATATTGAAAATAATGAGGAAAATACCACATATAGATAATTAAATAAAAATCTTGGAAACAATAGTATTTTATAATAGAAGCTGTCATGGTAAAAATATGCAAAGCAATATTGACATATGATGTGACAGCAATGCCCTTCTAAACTATACACATGCAGATGCACAGTAAAAATAATGCCATACACAGCTTTTATTTGATTACACACAGTGGGATTTAAATAGGATCAACATTAGACAAAGAATAACATCACCAATTTTAAAAAACCTCTCCACTGTACTTTTCTTTTTCCCTCTTTAGTATTGACCTATTTCCACTTCTTGACTTTCAGCATCACCCTATTCTCTAATTCATTAAGTACTCAAAACAGGAAGCCATTCATTTATCATTTACACAAATCTTCATCATCTCCAGAGTCCCCTTTACTTATTTCTATCATGTTGTCCCACCTCCCTAAAAAAGTTAAGAATTTGGAAATTATAAAGACTACAGACTAATTACATATTGGTATAAATTAATTTAGATAATTTACTAAAACACACATTTGCATTTTAAACTTTTCCCCTCAAATTATAAGATCCTTTTCTACCTTGTGTATATTTACACTCTGCCCTATTCTAAAATATAAGGTAATTGACTAAGCCTAATGTTACGGTTTAGATGTGAGGTGTTCTCCAAAAGCTCATGTGTGAGACAATGTAAGACAGTTTAGAGGTAAAATGGTTGGGATATGAGAGCCTTAACCCAATCGGTGAATTAATACCCTGTTAGGGATTAACTGAGTAGTAACTATAGGTAGGTAGGATGGGGCTGAAAGAGGTAGGTCATTGGGGGCATGCCTTTGGAGTATATTTTTTTTTAAATATATTTTTAGTTGTAGATGGACACAATACCTGTATTTTACGTATTTATTTTATATGTAGTGCTGAGGATCGAACCCAGTGCCTCACACATGCTAAGAAAGTGCTCTACCACTGTGCCCAAACCCCAGCCCCTGGGGTATATATTTTGTGAGCTGAGCTGAATTTAGCCTCTCTCTCTGCTTCTTGGTGCAATTTCCTGAGCTGTTTTCCTCTACTACATTCTTCCACCATGATGTTCTACCTCATCTTGAGCCCCAGGTAATAGATCCAGCCTTCTATGGAGTGAGACCTCTGAAACTATGAGCCCCAAAATAAACTTGTCCTCCTCTAATTGTTCTTGTCTTTTGGTCACAGCAACAAAAAAGCTTAGTAAAATATTACATAATATACAAAAAGAGATGCCACAACACACATGCCACAAGCCCCTGTAACCTGTGAGCCAAATATGTCTTTGAGTTTTATTTTTATATCATTCATAATATTCATAAGGTAAAAATGTATAATTTTCCTGAAAAAAAAAAACCATAGTTCTTTGTTTTTTTCTAGAGACCCAAGGAAAGCTGTTTTACTGAGTTTTCAAAAAAAGGTCTAGCAATAAATCCAATGAGTTTTATAGGATTATTTATTTATTTATTTAACATCTGTCAGAGATGGCCAGTGATTTGGTGCTAGAGCATTTCAGCAGCTAAAAATCCATGATTCAAGTATGTCACATAGTACTTTAATTCAAGAATAAGATTTGAAATTTCCAGAGTAGTATTGTACACATTTTAGATATATTCCTCCCTAAAATATTACAATTTTAAAAGCACAATTTTTTGAGATAAATTTCATTGCTTTAGCCATCATAAAGGGTACAATTAATACAAGAATCAAAATATTATCTCCTGGATGAATTAAATGCTAAAAATGATCACATTTTTATTTATATACATTTAGCTACAGATTAGCTAAATGAATTCTCATTTATGAGAAAGGAATTCTTTCTATAGACTTGGAAGCTTAACAGCTCTCTTTTGAACTTTAAAGGCAATGCTAATTATGCATAACTACAATGCACTGATAAAAACATTTTTCAAAAAAAGGCATGCCAAGTGAGGTGGCAGACAGCTGTAATCCTAACTACTCAGGAAGCTGAGGCAGGAGGATCACAACTTCCAGGCCATCCTGGTCAACTTAGCATGACCTTGTTTCAAAATAAAAAAAATAGAAAGGGCTGGGGATGTAGCTTTGTGGTAGCACACCCCTGTGTTCAGTACCATTAAAAAAAAAAAAAAAAAGCAATACTAGTTTGATTCTACCAACAGCGACCATGGGTTATGTGCCAGTGTCTGAATTGCTCTGAACTAAACAAGCAATGTTCTTAAGTTCTAGGAATAGAAATAAAAGATACTGATACATGTTCAAGCTAATTAACCACATTAAAATCAGCAGCTGAAATTAATGATGAAGATGACAAAAAAATTCTGTGTTTATTGATTATGATTCTGAGGAGCAGGAATTTAAAACAATAGTATTAAATTTTCTGGTAGAAGAATACAAAATCACGAAAAGTTGACAAGATTAATCACCTGAATATTTGAATTTTACTATACATAATTTTTAGTTCACTAGCGTAATAGTAAGTTTTATCATCCCATTTATAAATTTTTCCTTTGTTTATGTTTCCATAAATTTCTCTAACATTACTGGGTATGATCTCTGTTCTCCTTATAGATGCATGGGTAACATTAACTAAGTAACAATTAATAAGTGTCATCTATTCCATAACAAATGATGTTGCGTTTTATAATTTCAATATACATTAGTGATATCAATGATATGTAAGTTTTACATATTTACATGATTCAGCTATGCTCTCAAAACAACCAAAAAGAGATGATATAAATGAAAAACAGGTTATTATTGTTTTCAAACTGCTAGTGAATGAAGCAAGCAAAAAGTAGAAATTCTTGGAATAGAATGGCTACCTTCAGTTTCTTAAAACAAAAAAAAAAAAATTGGGAGTTGAACTATTCAAGATGAACAGAGCCAGGCGCAGTGATGCATGCCTATAATCTCAGCAGTTCCAGAGGCTAAAGCAGGATTGCGAGTTCAAAACCAGCCTTTGCAACTTAGTGAGGCTCTGAGCAACTCAGCAAAACCCTGTCTCTAAATAAAATATAAAAAAGGGCTGGGGATGTAACTCAGTGGTTTAGCACCCCTGGGTTCAATCCCCAGTACAAAAAAAGAAAAAAAGAAACAGTAATTGTTTGGGGGGGGGGCAATTCAAATCAGTATACTGCAAATGTATAAACTGGATTTTTCTTTTCTTATCACATACATAGGCAAAATAGACAAAGAAGTTCCAACAAAAATATAAAAACATTTAAAGCTGAGCTTCTGCAATTACCCAACTTACCAACCAGCAAGTTCTCTACACCTAAACAGAAATAACATAAAAGATGCAAATATCTTTGCTATTTTTAAAAGTTGGTCAATTTAGAATTTTAAGAAATGGTAATACATAAAAAAGACACATTTGTAAAAATCTACTTTTTGGTTTCCTTTAAAAGGATTTCACTTCTCTAACTGCTTCACTGAAATATTTTTTAAATGTACATAAATTTTTAAAAATGATCATTTCATCAGTTAATGCCTGAGGTAAATTATTTTCTTCCTTAATCCAAATAAGCCAGCTCAAAACATTAAAATACATAAAAAAAGTTTCATTATAAAATATGTGCCTGCACATACCATCTGACACACAGCAGGTTTTCAATACACATCTGTTAAACTCAATTGTATAAATTATCTGTACCTTACCTTCTTTCCTCTGAGGTGTAACACTAGTGTGAAGGATAAAGTGGTTTATTTTATTTATTTATGAAATCCTAACTACTCAGGAGATTACTGGGGATTGACTCCAGAGGAGCTCTACCATTGAGCTACACCCCAGCTCCTTCATTTTTATTTTTGAGATAAGGTCTCAATAAATTGCCAAGGCTGGCCTCTAACTATGGATCCTAAATCTCTGGGATTTCCGGCATATGCCCCTGTACTGGATGAGAATAAAGATTCTTATGCTTGGTTTAAAACTGAAAACATTATTTTATTTATTTATTTTTAGTTATATATGACAGTAGAATGTATTTTGGCAGAATATACATACATAAAGTATAACTTATTCTATTAGGTTCCCACTCTTGTGGTCGTACATGATGTGGAGGTACCCTGGTAGTGTATACAAAGTAGGACAGTTATGACCAATTAATTCTACTCTTTCCTATTCCTCTCCCCACTTCCTTGCCTTTGTTACCCTTTGTCTTGTCCAATCTATTTCTATTATTCCCTTCTCACAAATTTCTGATTTGTGGATGCTTTGGGTTAGTATCCACAAATCAGAAAGAATATACGGTCTTTGGTTTTGTGGGATTGGCTTATTTCACTTAGCATGATATTCTCTAGTTCCATCCATTTACCAGCAAATGCCATAATTTCATTCCTCTTTATGGCTGAGTAATATTTCATTGTGTATATATACCACATTTTCTTTATCCATTCATCTGTTGAAGGACACCTATGTTGTTACCATAGCTTGGCTATTATGAGTTGAGCTGCTATAAATATGGATGTGGCTGCACCACTTAGTATGCTGTTCTCAAGTCCTTTGGGTTTAGACAGAGAAGTAGGATAACTGAGTCAAATGGTGGTTTAATTACAAGTAAAACTTAAAATATTCTTACTCAGAAATCAATTTCACTTTAGAAAATGGAGTTTCATTCTTGTATTTTTAATGGGATTTCACTATATAGAAAAAGGAAAGAAATAAAAATCAGAGTACACTCAATTAGAAAATTACACACACACACACACACACACACACACATATATATATGTATAAAATCATTCTCACCCTGAGGACTTTTCTTTTTCCTACCATTTATGGCTCCACAGCATTTCTTCCCCAACCTTGCTCTGTGTCATCTTTCCATTTGTCAGGTGAATAGCAACCTCTTCCAGAAACTTTCTAATTTCTACTCTCTACCCTCTAATATCAATTCCACTTGGTTGCATCCCCTGCAGCCTGAATACATGAGAAAATCTTAATAGCCCATAAGATGACTATTTCTATTACTGAATAACTTGACTCATATTACTAGGATTTTATTTTTATCAATTTATTTCCTTTCACCAGATGTTAAGAGTAAGGATTATTCCTGATATCAATTCAGGACATGCAATTCAAGCATAGGGCACCTTGGCATATTGAATACTTTAAAGTGAAGGAATATGTAGGAAGCTCATCCATGAACTTTGGATGAGTAGAAGGAAAAACGTTTTCCTCCTCTACAATATATAATAGATGATTGTAGCATCATAAAAAATTAAATCTTTGGCCTTTCTGCCATGGTCCTGGCATAGAAGGGCTGCTAAAACCCCTAGAATTTACTATCTTTTGTACGCTACTGAGATGAACCAGGGGATGGAAGGGTTATATAGCTTCATAATGGGGGTTGGTCTCCAGAAAAACCAACAACAGGATCAGAGGGTTAGAACTAACCTCCAGGATAAGAAGACAGTCTGGAGACAGAACCATGCCAATGTAATGAAACCTATATAAAAAAACCCAAATGATGGGATTTGGGGAATTTATCCCCCCATGCCCCTCTGCCCCATCATTTCCCTAGATTCTGACTCATTCTAACAAATAATCAAACGTTAAGAAGTTGTGAGAACCTCTCATTAGCAGTCTTCCAGACAGAAATGTAGTTAAAATAGGGGCTCCATTAGTTGCTGGCATCTAAAGTGGGGGAAGTCCTGTGGAACTGAGACCTTAATCTATGGGGTCTATATTAACTTTGAACAGTTGTCATCAGAAATGAATTAAATTTTTGGAGACTGGGTGTTAGAGAATTGGAAAGAATCTATTGTTTTTTAGGGGGTGAATCCCTATAATACTCAATACATTTATTTTATAAAGTGAGTGAAAAATGAACTAAATGAAAGACATAAACAACTTATATTTATTTGATTAATATGTGTACCTTATTTTGGAGGGAGGAGATTGCTGGGGATCCAAACCAAGGAACTTTTGCATGCTAGGCAAATTATTCTACTACTAGCCATAACCCCAGCCCCTCTTCCTTCCTTCCTTCTCTTTCTCTCTTTCCTTCCTCCTTCCTATGCTGGGAATTAAACCCAGGGCTTAACACAGACTGGGTAAATGCTCCACCACTGAGCTATTTCCCCAGCCTTGTTCATTTTCTTGAGACAGGGATTTTACTAAGTTGCCTAAGCTGACTTTGAACTTGTAACCCTCCTCCCTCCCAAGCAGCTTGGAATACAGGTGTGTGCTACTTTATAGGTAGCCCAATTTCCTGAATATCTTTTGCATGGGTTTTTTTTAATCCTGAAACAATTTTGTTCATTTGTATTTTTCTAGGAAATTGTAAATTTTATATGACTTCAAAATTATTGCAATTTGGGGCTGTGGCTCAGTGGTAGAGCACTTGCCTAGGATGTGTGAGGCACTGGGTTCAATTCTCAGCACCATATAAAAAATAAATAAAGATCCATTGACAACTGAAAAAATGTTAAAAAAAATTTATTGCAATAGTTGACCATTTTATATTGTTACTTACTAGGTACATGTGTATTGTGAATTATTTCTTAATAATGCTTGATGAAATTCCTTTAACATGGGTGGTCTGGCAAGAGCCGCAGAGGGCCCAGATCCGCCCTCAGGAACCTCCATGGTAGTCCAGCCAAAGGGAGACCAGGGACTGCTACCTCTAGCCACTGGGGAGCCCAAATTCAGGGCAAGAGTCACTCCAGAGACACCAGGGCAAGCCAGCCCCACCCAAGGGTGGCCTGGGTCTGCCCCAGTTCTGCTCCAGAGTTCCTGTGGACCAGCAAGAGCCGCAGAGGGTCCAGATCTGCCCTCAGGAAACACTACGGGTGTCCAGCCAATGGGAGACCAAGGACTGCTAGCTGCTAGCCCCTGGGGAGCCCAAATTCAGGGTAAGAGCCGCTCCAGAGACCCCAGCCGAGGCAACTCTGCTCAAGGGCGGCCTGGGCCCACCTCAGTTCCGCTCCAGAGTTCCTGTGGACCGGCAGGAGCCGCAGAGGGCCCAGATCCACCATCAGGAAACTCCACGAATGTCCAGCCAATGGGAGACCAGGGACTGCTAGGGGAGACCAGGGGCTGCTAGCCGCTAGCCACAGAGGAAGGCACACCCAGGGTAAGAGTCCCCTGCAGAGATCCCAGCTTGAAGAGGCCCCACACAAGTGCGCTCTGGGCCCACCTCAGTTCCTTTTCAGAGTTCCTGTGGTCAGGCAAGACAGAAGGCCCAAAACTGCCCTTAGGGAATGCAAGGGGTGCCCAGTTGAAGGCAGACCAGAGCCTGCTAGCCTTCAGCTCCAGGGGAGCTCACACTCTCTGTAAGGGTCGCACACAGACTCTCCTGCTTGTGACCTTGCCTTAGCGAGACTTGGGCCTGCCTCCAGTTACGCTCCAGAGTTCCTGTTCACCAGCAGGAGTGCAAGAGAGGGGAAAAACAGCCCTCAGGGGACGCCTCAGGAGCACAGCCAAGGCCACTCCCACTGCCCTCTAAAGGTACATCCACTACCTCCGCCACCAACTTTAGTGGCAGTAGTGCCCATCTGGGGACACTGGGAGAACAGAAGTAGCTCCAAGGTGAGACACAGGTAATCTGGAGTGTCAATACAAGATTATAGGATTAAAAGCCGCAATACCTCAGATTGGTATTTCAATAAAGGAAGATACACAATCAACATGAAAAAACAAGGGAAGAAAGTGCCCCAAATAAACCTGGATACCACTGTAACAGAATCCATTGACAGCACAGTTGTTGAAATGTCAGAGAAAGAATTCAGAATGTACATAATTAAAATGATCAGCAAACTAAAGAATGACATAAGTGAACAATTACAGGCAAAAATTGATCAATCAAACAAAGAAATAAGAGAGCAAATAAAGGCAACCACCCATCATTCTAACAAAGAGATAAGAGAGCAATTGCAAGTAGCAAAAGATTACTTTAAGAAAGAGCTAGAGATTGTGAAAAAAAAAACCAATCAGAAATACTTGAAATGAAGGAAACAATAAACCAAATAAAAAACTCAATAGAAAGCATCACCAGTAGATTAGATCACCTGGAAGACAGAACCTCGAATAATGAAGACAAGATATACAATCTTGAAAATAAACTTGACCATACAGTGAAGATGGTAAAAAATCATGAACAGAACATACAAGAAATATGGGACAGCATCAAAAGACCAAATCTAAGATTTATTGGGATAGAAGAAGGTGCAGAATTTCAAACCAAAGGAATGCACAATCTCTTCAATGAAATAGTATCAGAAAATTTCCCAAATATGAAAAATGAAATGGAAAATCAAATACAAGAGGCTTACAGGACACCAAATGTACAAAATTTCAACAGATCTACACCAAGGCACATTATAATGAAAATGCCCAACATACAGAATAAGGATAGAATTTTAAAGGCCGCAAGAGAGAGGAACCAGATTACATATAAGGGGAGACCAATTCATATCTCAGCAGATTTTTCAACCCAGACAC
>PVHX01018038.1:0-27106 GCA_004024805.1 Geosciurus inauris
ACATGAAAATAGTGGATCTAAGCGAGGCTTTTCTTTTATAGGCTGGAGCTGGAAAAAGTTTCCTGTGTAAGTGTTCCTTTATTGAGATCTACAACGAGCAGCTCTATGACCTGCTGGACTCTGCGTCAGCTGGGCTGCACTTACGGGAACACATCAAGAAGGGAGTGTTTGTTGTTGGTGCGATGGAGCAGGTGGTCGCTTCCGCTGCCGAAGCCTATCAGGTGCCCTCCCATGAGTGTTTACTTGATGCTTAGGCAATAAACATGCTGTGAAAGCACCCCAATCTCAAAAAAGTAAGAATGAGGTGCCAAAAATATTTCACGAAGGCATGATGCAAAATGCTCATGAAAAGCAAAGGGTATGGCGGTATTTAGTTACAACAGAACTTGATCGACCATTATTTTTATACTATTTATTCGAATCAAGTACTCTTTAAAAACACCCTGCAGGTGACAGTTCACTAGTGTCCCTGTTTCTCAAGTTACCCTTCCTGGGAGCTGCCAGTTTAAGGAGCTCGTGGGAATGCTTGCTCTTCACTTCTGACTTTCTACTTTTGTTTATAAGTTGGATGTCAAAAGCCACCTTTCAGGTCAGGACAAACCAGTGATGGAAATTTACAAAAATCTTCTGATATTTTACAGATTTTAAGTATTTTTTATCCTGTAATATTTAATGCATACAAAATATTGCCACATGCATGTAGTTACTAAGTTTACTTTTAAAATGAACGTGCCGGGGCTGGGATTGTGGCGCAGTGGTAGCGTGCTCGCCTAGCACGCGTGAGGCACTGGGTTCGATCCTCAGCACCACATAAAAACAAAGATATTCTGTCCACCTAAAACTAAAAAATAAATAAATAAATACTTTAAAAAAAATAAAATAAAATGAACGTGCCGGATAATTTAATACTCATATAGCACCAATGTTATCCTGTTTACCTGTGTATTCCTCCTTACCCCCTGACTACTCCCCCAAATATTGTTGAATATTATCACTTCCTTCTGCTTTTAAACCACAAATATATATACATATTAATATGTTGGTTTTGCTTCCTTCCGAGTTTTAAAAAATAATATATGTTCAACCGCCTATGAATTTTTTTTTTTTTTAGTTGTTGATTGACCTTTATTTATTCATTTATTTATATGCGGTGCTGAGGATCGAACCCAGTGCCTCCCACATGCGAGGCAAGCGCTCTACCACTGAGCCACAGTCCCAGCCCCCCTCCTATGAATTTTTAACTCAACATGGTTTATGAAATGCATACATGTTGCATTGCATTTTATTTTCATTGCTGTATAATATTACTAGTTTGTTCTTCTACCTTCTACAAGTCCCCTGATTCAAACTTTTAAAACTGAGAGTCCCCTGATTCAAACTTCTAAAACTGAGATTCCCCTAGTAAGAGATAGGTTTTACATGTGACTTAGTATGTATATAGATACATACTCAAAAAATTATGTTGGGATTTTGATTGAATTACATTGTAGTTGTAGACCAGCTTGGAGTAATTGATACCTTTACAATATTCAGTCCATACATCAACATTTATTTCTTCATTTATTTAGATCTTTAGTGTTTTATGATATAATTTTAATAATAAAAGTCATATTTTTCATTAACTTTATTACAGTATACCTTACAGTTTTTGTTGCTCTTATAATCTCTTTTTAAAATTGCATGTTCTGTTTGATGTAAATAGAAGTGCAGTTGATTTTTATAGAATACTTTTATTTAATTAGCAACCTTGCTAGCTATCTTATAAAATCAGAAATGTTGAGGTGCTAAGCAACTCAGTGAGACCCTGTCTCTAAATAAAAAGCAAAATAGGGCTGGGGATGTGGCTCAGTGGTTGAGTGCCCCTGAGTTCAATCCCTGGTACTCCCCCCAAAAAAATCAGAAAAGTGTTAAATTCTTTTAGATGCTTTTTCTGCTATTGGCATGATCATGTGCTTTCTTTTTCCTTTAACAGGTTAACATGATAAAATACTAGATTCAATTTTAAAAACTTTTTTTTTTGGTACCGAGGATTGAACTCAGGGGTACTCGACTACTGAGCCACATCCCCAGCCCTATTTTGTGTTTTATGTAGAGACAGGGTCTCACTGAGTTGCTTAGTGCCTCGCCGTTGCTGAGGCTGGCTTTGAACTCGCGATTCTCCTGTCTCAGCCTCCCAAAGTGCTGGGATTACAGGCGTGTGCCACTGTACTCGGCTCAATTTAAAAAATTTTTAAAGTATTTTTTTCATTAATTTGAAAGATTGAGATCAACTTCTAATTTCCCTTTCAGTAGGTGATTATATGCATATTGAACTTAGATTTTCTGCCCTGAAAAGTAGGCACCCATATTATTTTATTTGTTTTATTTTTCAGTGGTTGATGGACCTTTATTTTGTTTATTTGTATGTGGTGCTGAGGATCGAACCCAGTGCCTCACACTTGCTAGGCAAGCACTCTACCACTGAGCCACAACCCCAGCTCCACTATATTCTTATTTTAAAAATATAAAGGCTGATCCTTGAGAAGGTTCAACTGACTCTAGACCACACTACAGTCGAGCCAGAGTTGAACTCATCATGTTCATTTGACTCTGAAGCCTGCAGTTTGAACCTTCATGTATTCCTACTTGCCATAGAGGATAGAAAGGGAAAATAGATACTTTAAAAGAAAAGAAAACAAAACAAAAGGCTAGACAACTCTTTGAGTTTCAAGTTTTTTTTCCCTTTGGTTCAACATTCTTATTGTGAAGAAAGGGGTTCAGAGTGATTTTGTGATTTATATTAAGATAATACAAATAGAGTATGGCAAAGCCCATTCTAGAAACTACGCCTTTTGATTTCCTGTTTGTTCTTTTTCTGTAACATGGAGAGAGGAAAAAAAATAACTTGAGCATGTTCTTTGTGGACTAATAATGCTTTTCTCATCACACTTCACAGATTTCCTACTGATTTTGGTGACTAACATGTATCACTTGGAATTTGTCAAAATATAATTTCTCTTACAAAACTAGATAATGGAAAGACCATAAGAGATGTTCCCCACCTCTATTCTAGAGGGAAAATATATTTTGTGTAAATATTGTGAAAGTAAATAACTATAAATTAGTATTTTTCTTGTTAAATCAATGGTTCTCAAGTACTTATTCTAAGTTTGTCTTAAGTGCGGCTGCTGTGGCTTCTTGTAATACATTTTCCTCTTACTTAGGTGCTGTCTGGAGGATGGAGGAACAGACGCGTAGCATCAACATCGATGAACAGAGAATCCTCTAGGTCTCATGCAGTCTTTACAATCACAATAGAGTCAATGGAGAAAAGCAATGAGACTGTGAATATACGAACCTCCCTACTCAACCTGGTGGATTTAGCAGGATCTGAAAGGCAAAAAGATACCCATGCAGAAGGGATGAGGTTGAAGGTAAGAATGAAATTTTGGTCTTCAACCTACATGTGAATTCTTACCAAGTATTTTGGGGATTGCAAAACAATAAGAAATTACTCCTGGGCTGGGGTTATGGCGCAGTGGTAGCGTGCTCGCCTAGCACACGTGAGGCACTGGGTTCGATCCTCAGCACCACATAAAAAATAAAATAAAATGAAGATATTCTGCCCACCTACAACTAAAAAATAAATATTTTTAAAAAAAGAAAAAGAAATTACTCCTACCTACAGGAGCAGATTTGTGTTAGGTAGGGAAAGTGAATGGGATAGGGCAAGTGGCAAGAATTTTTAATTCTTTTTTTTGTACTGGCGATTGAACTCAGGGGCACTCGACCACTGAGTCACACCCCCCAGCCCTATTTTGTGTTTTATGTAGAGTCAGGGTCTCACTGAGTTGCTTAGCACTTCGCCATTGCTGAGGCTGGCTTTGAACTCGCGATTCTCCTGTCTCAGCCTCCCTAAGTGCTGGGATTACAGGCTTGAGCCACCGTGTCCGGCTGAATTTTTAATTCTTGCTAGAGTGGATAATGGTACCAGAGGTATTGTGTGCATGTACGAATACATAAGAAATTCCACCATTATGTATAACTCTAATGCACCAATAAAAAATATGGAAAAAAAATCTGGAGAGATAGAAGGAATTATAAAGGAGGTATTGCTTTGCCACTTTTCTAAAGTTGAAGTGTATGTTAGCAGAGGACAGAGAAAGAAGGGTGTGGAATGGACTCCTTGGGGAAATGTAAAAAAGAAGTAGTTCTTAAGTTGTCATTTCAAACAGGGACAGGATTTGAGTAGGGAGGGAGGAACAGGGAAGGAATGCATGCCCAGCTGGGTGACATCTCAAGGCTTATTGTGTTCGTGCAGAATGAGTATGGCATTTGGCATTTTGGCATGGGTCAGAGAGGCAAGTAGGCCAGATCACTGCGGGCAGGCGTGCCAGGCCAAGTGTGTACTTGACTTTCCAAACACTGGGAAATAATTTAAAAGTTTTGAGCAAATGAGTGATTTCATGAAGAAAGCCTGATTTATGTAAAACCTGGACCCCCTGACTTACCACTGCCAGGATGAAGAGGGGAAAGTCTAAAGAGAAAGGAGACTGGTTGTGTTGCTTAATATTTCAGCTCTACAGGGTTGAGAACCCAGGTCTAGGCTAAGGTACTAGCATTGGTACCAGAGGTTCCATCTAATATGTATTGTCAACGTGTATATAAGAATTATAATGTGATCATCATTAAAATATGTATGAATTCTATAGTTTAGGATATATATGAGTTGGGGAAGAGGTGTCAGAAATGGCAGAGGAGAGATCTACTTTTTGCATTAAAAGTGAGGCTTGACAATCTCAAAAAACCAAAGGCCAAATGTTCTCTGTGATAAGTGGATGCTGATCCATAATGGGGGAGGGGATATGGGAAGAATGGAGAAACTTTGGTCAAAGAGGTCGGGGGTGAGACAGGACGGGACATGGGGGCAGGAAAGATGGTGGAATGAGATGGACATCAATGCCCTAGGTACATGTATGACTGCACATGTAGTGTGACTATTTTGTACAACCAGAGAAATGAAAGTTACATTCCATTTGTTTATAATGAATAAAAATGCATTCTGCTGTCATGTATACATAATTAGAATAAATAAATTACCCAAAAAAGTGAAGCTTCAGCCTCCCGAGTTCTCAGGCAGTTTATAAAATAACATGTTTATATAGGTGCTGCTTATAGTAGGGTTACATCCCAGTACATCCACTGTAAGTTGAAAATATCATTAAGTTTAAAATGCACCAAATGTATCTACCCTACGGAACATCATATTTCAGCAATAGATATATATAAATATAGAAACTTGGTAGTGTGTTGGTCATGCCTCCTCATATCTTGAGGCCAACTGGGAGCTGTGACTTGCTGCTACTACTCACCCTCCTAAGGATGTTGGCTGACCTGCAAAAAAATCAAAATTGGGAAGTTGAAGCCAGGTGCGATGGCACAAGCCTGTAATCCCAGCACTTAGGGAGGCTGAAACAGGAGAATCGCGAGTTCAAAGCCAGCCTCAGCAATGGCGAGGTGCTAAGCAACTCAGTGAGACCCTGTCTCTACATAAAACACAAAATAGGGCTGAGGATGAGGCTCAGTGGTCGAGTGCCCCTGAGTTCAATCTCCAGTACCAAAAAAAAAAAAAAATTGGGAAGTTGAGGGCTGGGGTTGTAGCTCAGTGGTAGATCGCTTGCCTAGCATATGTGAGGCACTGGGTTCGCACCTCAGCACCACATAAAAATAAAATAAAGGTATTGTGTTCATCTACAACTGAAAAAATACTTTTAAAAAAGTTCAGAAGTTGAAGTGCAGTTTCTACTGAACGTGTATTGCTCTTAGACCATTCTAACGCTGCAGTGTGCATCAAGTAGAAAACTGTTAGGGGATAATTGAGCATATTACTTTTTTAGCTGAAAAGTCAGTTATTATTAACTAATAGTCCTCAGCTTGCCTTTCCATCCAAAATTGCCACTCTACTAGATCTGTTTTAATTCAGAAAGTCACTTATGTCTAAATTTTTGTTATTTTTCCCAACACCTTAGGAAGCAGGTAACATAAACCGATCATTGAGCTGCCTAGGCCAAGTGATTACCGCACTTGTTGATGTGGGTAATGGAAAACAGAGACATGTGTGCTACAGAGACTCCAAACTAACCTTCTTACTGCGGGTAAAGTAGATCATCGGGTATCTGGACCCTTTTGGTTGTGCTCACTAAGGTTGATAGTGGGACATCTCTCAGTCTTGATGGAAAGATTGTTTGTTTATTTATTTATCTATTTATCTATCTATTTATTTATTTATTTAGCTTAAAACGATCTTGTGATTTCTCACATAAAACCGTGTACCATTTATATCATCTAACAGGATTCTCTTGGTGGTAATGCCAAAACAGCCATAATTGTAAATGTTCATCCTGGATCCAGGTGTTTTGGGGAAACCCTGTCAACACTTAATTTTGCTCAAAGAGCAAAGCTGATTAAAAATAAGGTAAGATACCTCAGTTTCTTACCTTAATTAGAAATTAGAAAAAGACTTGAAGTGTACAGTTTCTGTGATTGCCCTAATATTACCATTAACTTTTTTTTAACCTTTTTTTAAAATATTTTTTTTTAGTTGTTGATTGGCACAATGTCCTTATTTTATTGCTTTGTAAGTAGTGCTAAGGATCGAACCTAGGGCCTCATGCATGCAAGGCAAGCACTCTACCGCTGAGCTATAATCCCAGCCCCTTACCATTAACTTTTACCTATTTCTCTGTGAAAGCTTATCTTAACTATATGCAAGATTTTTATTTCCTCATTTTCTTTTCCTTTTTTTTTTTGGTAGTGCTGGGGATTGAACCCAAGGCCTCACACCTGTTAGGCAAGCATTCTACCACTGAGCTATACCCTCAGCCCTTCCACTTTTTCTATCACCATCAAGACCTAGGGTTGATCTTATGGTTGTTAATTGTTCACTAGTTTTTTCTTTAGGCAGTTTTTCCTTTGTAATTGGGTTGGAGACTAAATTAATTTATCTAAACAATGATAGAGCTGGTGCATACATGCGATGTATGTCATAGGTGAAAGTATGCTATGAAAGAAATTTGTAATGTTGATAAACTTGGTCTTTCAAGTTGTCTCAAATTCCATGAAGTGTCTATTTTATTTTATATACTAGAAGCTTCTTTGATGTCAGTGTTACACCTGGGGTCAGAAATCTTGTTTTTTTTGGTACTGGGGATTGAACTCGGGTACTTGACCAGTGAGCCACATCACTGAGTTGCTAAGCGCCTCGCCATTGCTGAGGCTGGCTTTGAACTCACAATTCTCCTGTCTCAGCCTCCAAAGTGCTGGGATTACAGGCGTGCGCCACTGCACCCGGCTCAGAAATCTTTTTTTATGAAGAGTCAGGTAGTCACTGTTTGATGCTTTTGGAACACATGAACTCTGTTCCAACTACTCATCTCTGCCTTTGTAATGAGAAAGCAGGCATAGACAGTGTGTAAGCAAATGGAAGCAGCCGAAGTGCAGTACAGCTTCATCTGCAGAAGACAGTGGACTATATTTTGCCCACAGACAACACTTTGCCAATCATTTTTGCAGACCATTAAAAGACCAAGGAATCTCCCACTTATTTTGGAGAAGTTGAAGATCTCTTTGGTTTCAGACAAAAAGAATTGTGCTCTAAATTAGTAGACGAATTTTCTTTCTCCTTGAAGCTGTTCATGCTAACCCCCTAAGAAGATTCCCTGATCATTTGATCATAGTCCACGTTGTTCCTTCCCCTAGGTAGATCAAAAGAGTATAGATCTATTCATTTGTTATATTTCTTTGGATTATGACTCCCTACTAATATGAATATTAGCAGTCTGAGGAGGAAAAGTGGTTAGTTTCCGGGCCCTATCTCTTGGGACTTCTAGAAGTCTGCAGAAAATAGAACTGCAGTGATAATTATAATTATGGTGTCATTGATGTGATTGTGATGTCAGAAGTACCTCATAATGAGGCTGGCCATAAGAGTCAGGCGCAACTGGAAATAGCTTCTTAACACACAAAACAGCAAAACCAGGAGCTTTATACTAGTCACTATCAATGGTAAGTCCCCTGACCTACACTACTGGTGAAAGTGCTAGGGTATCTGCAACTTATTTAAGAATGAGCTATTTAAATCTTTCCAAATGGGTGAGCTAGTCCTACATCAAGAGCAGAGGCAACCTTGGGGCTGGCAGAGAATTTTTCCTCACTGGATATTGGGCATTTCAAAACTGAATCCTTTGAACTAGTTGGTACTCAGTTGTTGGCACTTACCACCCTGTTGGTTTTATGGGCTTTTTCTAAAAAAATTTTTTTTTAATTAACAATTATTTTTATGGGAGTTCTAGGTTCACAGTAAAATTAAACAGGCAATACAGAAACATTCCATATACTCCCTGTCCCCACATATGTACCACCTTCCACACTATTGACATCCTGTGTCACAGTGGTGCCTTTGTGAACATTTTTAACTTTTTTTTTAATGGTTGTAGATACCTTTATTTATATGCAGTGCTGAGAATCCAACCCAGTGCCTTACACGTGCTAGGAAAATGCTCTACTATTGAGCCACAACTGCAGACCCCATTTTTAACTCTTTAGTATTTGTCTTAAATAAGAATTTCTTTAAGAAAATGAAGATACTGGGCTGGGGATGTAGCACAGTTGTAGAGTGCTTCCTCAGCATGCATGAGGCCCTGGGTTTAATCCCTGGTAACACATACACACACAGGTAGAAAGGGAAGATACCATTTACTGTGGTAAAAACACAAAATGGAACTGTAAAACCAACTCTTCCTTCCAGGATGACTGGTAGAAAATACAGGGTGGAATCCCTCTGGAGAGGTTGCTTCTGCCAAGCCAAGGGAGCTCAGGCCAGCCCTGGGGTTCATCATGCACTTACCAACTAGGTTTCTTCATCATAGGGAGCTATGACAGGGGAGAAATGGCACCAATTGAGGTGTTTGCTTTTCTCCACTGAGAAGGGAGGGGGTCCTCAGGGGGAAGGAAGTATCAGGGGAACACTTAGATCTGAAGGATGATCTAGACAGAGCCCAAGGCTGGTCAAAGAGCAGTAGGTAAGTGGGAGCCTCGAGGGGAATGGCGAGGGCGGAGAGAGCCTAGCTGGTGCTGGTCCCTCTCTAGCTCGAGGCATAAAGGTACAGGGAAGAAGTTTCCTTCCCACTCCAGTACACTTTTGATTCTGGTGGCCTTCTGATCATTCATGAGATGGAAGCACAGTTTTGATTGATGTTTATCACTCCATTCCAAACAAATGTAAACACAGGACTGTATATAATTCAAAGAATAATCTCTTAATTCTTGAACAGGCAGTGGTAAATGAAGACACTCAAGGAAATGTGAGCCAGCTCCAAGCTGAAGTGAAGAGGCTCAAAGAACAACTGGCCCAGCTTACTTCCGGGCAGACACTTCCAGAAAGCCTTCTGACTAGAGGTAGGATGAACACAGCAGGATCATCCTGGGAAAGACCTGTGAATATTAGTTCAAGAGGCCCCTAATGCTAGATAGGCTTCCCAGAAGTTCCCATGACTATCTCCTCCATTCATTTAGCCCTTTCTATATATATTACCTCTATAGGAACATAGTACCTTGTAATCAGATACAGTTACCAAAGACACTGAATTCTGTGAGATGTGGGAAGAAGAAATTAAAATAATTTTGAATTCATCCTTACTAATTGCTAAAATGAGAGACTCATTTAGATCACTTGCAAGATTCTGTCATAGGATATGTAATCTATGTATGTTTGTTAAATACAATAGGAGACATCTTTCTCCAAAGAATAGTTACTGGAAAGTGAATTCGTTTGAAATCCATAAACAAGAAGGCAATTTAAATCTCAGCAGGCACACTGCACCCTGGTACTCCCCACAAATTTTTAGATCCATTTCTAATTCTACATATCATATGTAATCTATATATTTTGACTAAATAAAGAAAAACTTGGGACTAGGGATATAGCTCAGTTGGTAGAGTGCTTGCCTTGCATGTACAAGGCCTTGGGTTCAATCCCCAGCACCACAAAAAAGAAAGGGAAAACAAAGTAAAACTCATTTTTCTTCAAAGAACAGCTAATATATTGAGTAGTTTAATTTGAAATTCATGATCCAGTGACAACAGTCTCATTCTATTAGTTGAGAGCATTCAATCAAAGACGGTTAAGCTCATCTTTTGGTTTTAAACATTTGAGAAATAAACTATTTTTTTTTCTTTTCCTTTTGTCAATTATAGATAAAGAGAAGACTGATTACATGAAGTATTTCCAGGAGGCAATGCTATTCTTTAAGAAATCTGAACAGGAAAAGAAGGTAGGAAACTGAAAGATTTAAGATATTTTAGGCTTTCACAACGTGGTTTTTATTGCACTACTAAGTGAAATAAGTAGCACCAGATTAATAAATAAAGTAAATGAAGGCTGTGAAAATCTAGTTTTGCCTTTAGGATTAAATTTAAATTTAGTGTTCATTTCTGGGTTGAGGAAAATTTAGTAAGGTTGAATTATTTTTTGTGTTTAACCAAACAATGAATTTCTTTAAAGTCTCTAATAGAAAAAATTACCCAATTAGAAGACCTCACCCTCAAAAAGGAAAAATTTATTCAATCGAATAAAATGATTGTGAAATTCCGAGAGGATCAAATCATGCGCCTGGAGAAGCTCCACAAGGAATCCCGGGGAAGTTTTCTGCCTGAGGAGCAGTGTCGCTTGCTCTCAGAATTAAGGGATGAGATCCAGACTCTACGAGAACAAGTGAGTACACGGCATGTGTGTGTATTTTTAAGAACAAAGGATGTTCAAAGCAAATATAAGTTTGTCACCAAATACTTGCTGTTTAACACAATGGAAATTGTTTTAAATGAATTCAACTGATTGTATGATTTGCATAATTCCTTTTCCTCCTTTTCCCAAAATAGTTATGCCCAAAAAAAAAGGGGAAGACTTTGTAGTGGTGTTGCCACAGCACTCAGCACTAGCAGGCCAAAGAGATTTTTGCCCCGTGGGCCATTGTGGTTATGTGAATCAGTAGTCTCTAGGGTTGAGTCTAAGGTTTAGTTGTTTGTTCTCTCTCCCTCAGGAGGCAACAAAGGCATCTAGTTTTTAAAAATATGACAGTAATCTGTTATCAACTCTGTGTTGCTTTCCAGAGGTTTTGGGTTTTTTTTGTGTGTGATAGTTGTGTATGGGACGCAGGGCCTTAGGTGAGCACCCTACCACTGAGCTATATCCCTGGCCCTTTTTAAATTTTGAGTCAGGGTCTCACTAAGTTGCCCAGGCTGTCCTCAAACTTGTGATCCTCCTGCCTTATCCTCCTGGGTCCCTGGATTTACAGGGGTGTCTCTGGCCACTTTCCAGTGTTTTCAGTGCATGCTTAAATTGATGGTTTTACTTTCATTTCTTTCACCTACTTTTCTGCCCTTTGCCTTTTTTCAGATAATGTATCTTGGTCAACAGAAAGCTTCTTTATTTTTTCTGGTGTGTTGATTTAACCATTTTCTTTTATAGAGTCTGCCACATTGTATACTCCTGTGTGTATCTCCCTAGGTGCACAGGTGAGAGTTTTAAGGAACTTAGCACAAAAAGAGGGGGTAGGTTATGCATATCTCAGTGTGATCACAATGCCAAGGTGCTTTCCACAATGGTTGCATTAAAGTACAACCAAATATTACATTGGCTTTTTAGAAAGACTAGCTTAATAAGGAAATGTTTAAATATATAATGTGGGGCTGGGGCTATAGCTCAGTGGCAGAGCGCTTGCCTAGCATGTGTGAGGCACTGGGTTCGATCCTCAGCACCACATATAAATAATAAATGAATAAAATAAAGATCCATCAACAACTTAAAAATTTAAAAAAATAAATATATAATGTGTGTGATTCTTCTGTGACAGATAGAACATCACCCGGGAGTTGCAAAATATGCTATGGAAAATCATTCCCTCAGGGAAGAGAATAGAAGACTGAGATTATTAGAGCCTGTGAAAAGAGCCCAAGAAATGGATGCCCAGACCATTGCAAAATTAGAGAAAGCTTTTTCTGAAATATCTGGCATAGAGAATGACAACAAAGGTAAGAAATTACAGTTGTGGGACTGGGGATATAGCTTAGTTGGTAGAGTGCTTGCCTGTCATGCACAAGGTCCTGGGTTCAATCCCCAGCACCACACCAAAAATAAAAAATAAAAACAAATAAAGAAATTATAGTTGTAAGAAGGAGCTGTTTTTATTTGTTTTGGTACTGAAGATGAAACCATGGTGTGTTCTACCATTGAGCTACATCCCCAGTCCTTTTCTGTGTTTTTTTAAAATATCTTTGTTTTGTTTATTTATTGTTTTTTTAATGTGGTGCTGAGGAACGAACCCATACCTCACATGTATGAGGCAAGCACTCTGCCATTGAGCCACAACCCCAGCCCCATCTATTTTTTATTTTGAGACAGGACCTTAGGGCCTCTCTGAGTTGCTGAGCCTGGCCTCTACCTTGGGATCCTCTTGCCTCAACCTCTTGAGTTGCTGGAATTACAGTACTGTGCTCAGCACAAGAGGCTGTTTTAAAGAGCATTTGTAATGCCCTACAGTTAGGATCTTCATTTTTAGCATCCAGACCTGATAGGCTAATTTCTTATTCACATACTTAACTTTTTAATGTTACAAAAAGGAACTTACTGAACTTTTTTTCTCAAAGATCATACTAATTTACATAGATTAATAGACATAGCAAGGAAACACCCATTGTATTTATCTTGTTTTCTTGAGAAAAGAAAAAATATTTGGATATCACTTAATTTTTATTAAATAGAATTTGCTTGTTTAAAATATTTGAAATCATAACTAATCAAACTTGAATAAATAGAGCTGAAATGTTTGTCAGTCTGGCTAAAGTTTATACAATGTAGGTGAGTGTCAGACTCATGATCCACCAAATAGTGTTTTGGTCCTGATATTGTAACAACAAATGTATTATGGGTGACATGTTATTCCCAGTTTACTTGTATTCTATGAAAAGTGGTTTAGGTACTAACTCTAACAGGGGCAGCTCTTGGTGTTAAAAATGCTCTGGAATTTGATAATAAAGTTTATTTGCCCCTTTAGAATTGATATTTTCATAGTCTTTTATCACACTCGGTCCCCGCCTTCCTTTTTTTAGGTTGAAGTTCTAATCTTTTTATTCTGCATTCATGTAGAAGATTGTCTCCTTGATTTTTATCTCTCTTTCTTTTGGTGCTGGGGCTTGAACCCAGGATCTCATGAATGCTGAGTGTGCACTGCCACTGAGCTACATCCCTGGCATCTTCTCTTTCTTTTTTTAAATTTTCCTTTCTAAGTTGCCTTCAATTCCATTATGACTTAACAGAAGTAGATTCACAGTATTTGAGTTGTGGAGAGATTTAAAATCTTAGATGTAAAGTTAAGTTTTCGGTTTTGTTACAACTAATTTTTCCTACAATGCTCTATTTTGTTGGCAATTTTGGCCTCCGTAGTGTCTTAACTTACTACATTTGATAGATACTAATGGTAATTTCTGGGACCACTAGTTTATAAGCAGCTACCATTTGGCCAGCAGTGTTTATATGATTTTCCTATGCTGGAACTCAGTGAACTCTCTAATCAGTTTTCTAAGCAATTTTTGAAAACTAGCACTTTCTACCTGGTAGATAATACCAAGTTCTTTCTGCTTGCTACCCTTGCAGTTCATTTTCATCTCTAAACAAGGCATTGACTGTTCACACTGGCCGCTAGCACTAACTAATTCCTGCAAGTTCAACTGTGTTATTCTCCATCCCATGCTAACATGCTGCGTGTCAGTCTTCATTAGCTCTTTCTTCTCATGGAGAAGGTGTTGCCTTGGCTGTACTTCTCCATCCTATGTGCCTCGCTGCTTCTCGAACATGGCCTCCCTAATTCTTATTGACACACTGTTGCATCCTGTATCTCTTGCAGAGGTATAGACTCATATATTTGAGGGCCCACCTCCCAACTCATTTCTTATTTATCCTCCTCGTACCTCAAAATTGGTATGTGGTCGAGTACTTAGTCAATGTGTTTTATTATTTTTATCTTTCAAAGACTAACGTTGTTTCTTTATTATCAGGTCAGCAAGGATTTTCTCCCAAAGCTCCAAAAGAACCATGTTCATTTGCAAACACTGAGAAATTAAAAGCACAGCTCCTGCAAATTCAGACAGAGCTGAATAATTCAAAGCAAGAATATGAAGAATTCAAAGAACTAACTCGGTACAGTGTGACTACACATGCGTGCTCACCTATTCTAGTGTTGATTTGTGGTAGTGTTAATATTCACAACTTAATTGGGCATTTTACTTTAAATATTAAACTCTTTTATTAGCAACTGACTTGTTTTGACACAAAGAAAAAAGGCTTTTTTTTTTTAAATATTTAAGCCTGGGGTGGTAATTTTTAGGTGTAATTAATGGGCTGAAGGACCCTCATGTTTTTCTTTTTTTTTTTTTTTTTTTTAATTTTTTTAGTTGTTGATGGATCTTTATTTTATTCATTTATTATTTATATGTAGTACTGAGGATTAAACCCAGTGCCTCATGCATGCTAGGCAAGTGCTCTACACTGAGCTATAGCCCCACCCCTCATGTTTTTCTTGGTTCACCTTCAACTTCTTTTTTTTTTTCCATATTTTAATTTATTTATTAAAAAAAGGCTTTTTGTCTTTTCCTTATGGTGTATCTAATGAGCTAAATGATATAAACATTTTAAGCAATATGTTGTCCATTGACTTGCTGAGTAAATTATTTTGTAGCCAAATTTAAATTATTAATTGAATCAAGATTTTTAGAAGTTATGGGTTTGTTGGTATTCTTAATGCTCATTGTATAAAGGAAAAAAAGACAAACCACACTGATAATCACAATAAGATTAATCCTATCCTAAACTTGTAGAACAGTCTGTTTTTAAAATGACATGTCACATATGGATGGTATCACCATCATGGCCTATTTGGACCCTTGAACTTGAGCTCTACTATTTAGTAGTTGAGTTCCTTAAACACTTGTGAGTCACTGAGCTGTACAGTACCCAGTTGGAAAATGAACATAATGATCTGAGAGAATATTTCTGGTTTATTGAGGTAGTTATAAAGGTATATGAATGTATAAACTGTAAAGTACTTTACAAATGTTTGGCATTGTTTATTACCTGAAATCCTGTTTTACAATATTAGGAAAAGGCAGCTAGAATTGGAATCAGAGCTTCAGGCTTTGCAAAAAGCAAACCTTAATCTTGAAAGCCTTTTGAATGCAACAAAAGCCTGCAAGCGGCAAGAGGTTTCTCAACTGAATAAAATTCATGCTGAAACACTTAAGGTAGGTTATCTGAAACAGTGGTCCCATGTTAAGTTAGTGCTTATCTCTTTTGTATTAATAATGGAGTGAGTCTAAATGCAGGTGGTATCCCTCATTCATGGTTAACCTCAGGATCACCCTGCCTGGTGTTCTTATGTATACCTCCAGTGGTAGGGTCAGGGAGCGAAGAATACAATATTTGGAATTAAATTCTCACCTGCTATTAACCTTAGGCAGGTTTCCTAATTTTTCAGCCTCACCTTTCTTTCCTCTGAACTAAGGATGAAGGGTTTTTAGTAACAGATTATTGATGGAGCCTAATACTTGGTAGAGTTCAATGAATGGCTGCCATTGCTATAATATAATGTGTGCTCAAAATGTGCTGTAGAATAGATATCCTACAGGCTAAGAACACTAAACAAGGAGAACTTGTTCATAAAGTATTCATATAATTATCACAGATAATACTTGGAAATAATGAGGGAGGGGTCTCTAATAACCACTCCTCATAAAAGAAAAAATGTGTGAGCATCTGAGAGTAAAGGAGTGGATACTATATAAGGAAAGTAAAAGTTCGAGACAGTGATGCTGTTGACAGTAATGTCAGCTTAACATATTTTAGAGTTTGTCCCATGTCAGAAGGGAAAAATAACTTTCTGTCATTTTTGGTTTTATTTGCTTTTTTAGCTTTTTTTTTTTCTTTTTCTTTTTGGTACTGGGGATTGAACTCAGGGGCACTTGACCACTGAGCCACATCCTCAGCCCAATTTTGTGTTTTATGTAGAGACAGGGTCTCATTGAGTTTTTAGTGCCTCGCCATTGCTGAGGCTGGCTTTGAACTCGTGATTCTCCTGTCTCAGCCTCCCAAAGTGCTGGAATTAAAAGCATGAGCCACCGCGCCCAGCTGCTTTTTTAGCTTTTGTTTTGTTTGGGTAACCACAAAAGAATCTATTATATGGATATGTCATGATTTATTTAATGTAGAAAATTCTATTTTCTTTTATAAAGTTAGAAGTTTTTCTTTGCTTTTTAAAAAAATGACCTTTGAAATTTTTTTTTTAAATATTTTTTTAGTTGCAGATGGACACAATATCTTTATTTATTTTTATGTGGTGCTGAGGATCGAACCCAGTGCCTCACGCATGCAAGGCAAGCACTCTACCACTGAGCTACAATCCCAGCCTTGAAATCTTTTCAGGAAATTAAAACATTTAATATTGTCAAATGTTTTATAATTGTTGGTGGCTTCTTAGCACAGTAGAATTATGGAGGCAAGAGTGGCATAGCAATTCAGATCTTTGGTGGTTTTTTTTAGTTGTAGATGGACACAATGTCTTTATTTTGTTGCTTTGTATGTGGTGCTGGAGATTGAACCCAGAGCCTCACATATGCAAGGCAAGTGCTCTACCACTGAGCCACAATCCCAGCCCATTGGTGTTTATTTTTAATTATATCAGTACTTTATCACATGGTTTATTTATTTATTTATTTTTGGGACTGGGGATTGAACTCAGGGGTACTCGACCACTGAGCCACATCCCCAGCCCTTTTTTGTGTTTTATGTAGAGACAGGGTCTCACTGAGTTGCTTAGCACCTCGCCGTTGCTGAGGCTAGCTTTGAAATCGCGATTCTCCTGTCTCAGCCTTCCTAAGTGCTGGGATTACAGGTGTGTGCCACCGCGCCTGGCATTTATTCTTTATACAAAGTTAGATATAAATTTGCCAAGTTTCATTTTTTAAAACCTTATTAGGGGATGGGGATATAACTCAGTTGGTAGAGTGCTTGTCTTGTATGCACAGTGTCCTATCCCAGTTGGTAGAGTGCTTGTCTTGTATGCACAGTGTCCTGGGTTCAATCCCCAGCACCACAAAATAAAATAAAAATTAAACCTTATTAGAATTTTGCTTGGAATGTATTGAATTGATAGATTATTTCTATTTAGTCATATCTGTTGTTTCTTCAGGAACACTTTTTCCTTTCTTTAGAATAGATTTCATTTTTTTCTTGATACAGGAAATTGAACTTAGGTACGCTCTATCACTCAGCTATATTTCCAGCCCTTCTTATTTTTTCATCTTCAGACCGGGTATCACTAAGTTGGCCAGCCTGGCCTTGAACTTGTGATCCTCCTGCATTAACATCTGAGTAGCTGGAGTTACAGGCTTTGATTTTTATCTTCTGTCTTCATAAAATTACTAAATATATTATTTTTTCATGTGTGCTAATATTGTTTTCCACAATCAATTTTTTTCAGATTATAACTACACCAACCAAGGCTTATCAACTTCGTTCTCGAATGGTACCAAAATTAAGCCCTGAAATGGGGAGCTTTGGGTATAATTCTAGCATATTAGATAATGATATATTAAATGAGCCAGTTCCATCTGAGATGAATGATCAAGCTTTTGAGGCCATTTCTGAAGAGCTTAGAACAGTGCAGGTAATGTTCTAGTTTTAGAAAAAGTAAGTGATTAGACATTCAGTTAATTAATTTTCTTTGTCTATCATTTTAACTCCCTGTAATTTGTGGTGTTAAGTGTGGGTGTGTAAAGCACACTAGCTTAGAAATCAGTCTACTCTTGTTCTTTAATTCATTTTGCAGTCTTCAGAAAATCATTCTCCATACGCTTTGATTCCCTTGTGTAAAATGACTATAATTACTAGCTTTGAGTTTCAAAACCAGTTTATGTGGCACAGTGGTTTATCTGCTAAAGAAAGTTCAGACATTTGATGCAGAATATAATATAGACCGAATTTTAGACAGCTTTTAGTATATTTGTAAAAATTTATGAAATTTGATAATTTCAGAATTCTAGTTTAATAATTTTTTTTTTAAATTTCTGTTCAGTAAACCCTGGAGTAGACCAGATCACCTTGAATCCCAGTACTTTGCTCCTTCCAAGCTATTGAATGCTTTCTAATGAGGTGCCTCCATGCAGCCCTGGGGAAGCTTTTAGAAGCCTCAAGATGGCTCTAGGTTTTTACTCTAGTCACTTGTTTTTGTTGGGTTTTAATTATCTACTTTGAACGGACCACAAGAGTAATTCTGAAATATCAGAAATCATCAGGATAGGCTTTTGAAGTTTTCTGGCTTCAAACAGACCTTTGCTATCTTTATTCCTATGAGATTTTGAGCTTATTTGGTTTTGGTTTCTTGTCTCTAATTAAAAAGAAATGGTGATGGTTTGTGAATTCCATTGAAAGAGTTTTTGAGGACTGAAATTTGTGTATTGCAGGAACAAATGAATGCTCTTCAAGTCAAGCTAGATGAGGAAGAGCATAAAAACCTGAAGCTTCAGCAGCATGTTGACAAACTGGAGCACCATTCTACACAAATGCAGGAGGTGAGCGTGGGAGCTTGGACTCGGTCAGTGCATGAAACAGGCACTCAGAGTAGAGCATTATGGGACAAAAATGCCCTCACAGAGCTTTGGTTGACTTTAGCTTTGAAGATTACTCTGGTTCTAAGGCAGACATTCATTATCTGAATTTGTCAGTTCCATTCTGTTTATTGAGAAGGAAACAAGATGGCCCATCCACATTCTTACAGTGATTCTGTACTTTGTTGTTCATCTTCACTGTGGTTCCTAGAATAGCCAAATTTTTTCTTGTCAGAAAACTTAAAAGATTAGACCTTAAAAAAACAGCCTTAGCTGGGCGCAATGGTACATGCCTATAATCCCATTAACTCAGGAGGCTGAGGCAGAAGGATCCTGAGTTCAAACCCACCTTCAGCAACTTAGCAAGGCCCTAAGCAACTCAGCAAGACCCTGTCTCTAATAAATTATTTAAAAAGGGCTGAGGATGTGGCTCAGTGGTTAAGCACCCTTGGGTTCAATCCCTGGTACCAACCCCCCCCACCAAAAAAAACAGCCTTTGTCAGGCAGGGTGACACACTTTTGTACTCCCAGTGACTTGGGAGTCTGGGGCAGTAGGTTCTCAAGTTTAAGGCCAGCATCTGCAATTTAGTGAAACTATCTCAATATAAAAATTAATGCTCTGAGATGTAGCTCAGTAGAAAGACACCCCAACTACTGGGTTCAATCTCTCGTATCACACACAGAAACAAGCCAAATAGCCAGGCTTTGTACATCCCTATAATCCCACTATTTGGGAGGCTGAGGCAAGAGGATCATAAGTTCAAGGCCAGCCTGGGCAACTTAGCAAGACCATGTCTCAAATAAAAATCAGGAGGGCTGGGGATGTAGCATACGGTAAAGTGTTCTTGGGTTCAATCCCTAGTACCAAAATAATACAAAATAAAAATAAAAAGGTCTGGGGGTATATCTGAGTGGCAGAGTGCTTGCCTTGCATGTGGACTCTGGGTTCAATCCCAAATACTAGGGGAGATTAAAAAAAGCAAAACCAGAAACAAACTGATAATTTAATTTTGATAATTTTGTCTTAGCATACCAATATTCCTTTTCCAGTAAATATCTCTCTTTCCCAAAGCTTTTCTCATCAGAAAGAACTGATTGGACCAAACAGCAGGAAGAGCATCTCTCACAGTTGACTGTCCTTGAAAAGCTACTTCAAGAGACTCAGACTGAGAATGATTGTAAGTTTGAATAAGTAGGAGTTTTGTGACCTGAAGGAATACTGTAACCTCAGCATCTGTTTACTCATTTAAATAAATGTTGTCCTGTGTTTTGGGATTTCATTGGTTTTTTGCTAGACAACCAGACTTGAGTTTGCATAATAGTGATATCAATAATATAAAAGATAATTTTTATTACATTTGATAAACAAATGACACAGATATTTGCTTAGCATCTTAATTAAACTGCTTTGAAAATGAAGTGTCTTGAATTTATAATATAAATGTTTTAATATTGACAAAGCATTATTTTTTAATTTGGGGAGTATCATTTGATTCCCAGTTTTTTCACTTCTCCCTTTATCAAAGTTTATACAGTAGTTTATGGGAAAGCTAACACAACAACAACAAAAATAGCTATTCTGTTGTTTGGTTTTGTTTTTTAATTTAAAAAGTTACCTAAGTCATTTTTCAGTTGGAGTTTCCCTGGAAGACCAGAGGTGTTTAGCCTCTATTGAAAAGTTCTGGTATATCACCAAAAGGTTTTCAATAACTAAGATTAAGTCATTGAAAATTTGTTAGACCTCATGATGTTTCTTTCTTAAGAGTTTTGATGCACATTTTACAGGAGAAATCTAGAAAAGTCAAGTGACCTATAAGTGAGGGACAGATATTAACTCTTCTTCTCTAAGTAGAAATGTAGGAAGAACTATGCAATAGGGAGAAGATGAAACAGAAATCTCGGGTCCCTTGGGTACCACCACCTGGTTCAATGTCTGTCCTTAAAATGGGGTCATCTAGCTTATTTGTGTACTTTATAAAAAATATTTGTGATGAAACCTTTTGAGGACTTGTTTTGTTTTTTAGTTTTAAAAAGTGAGGTGCGTGACCTGCGAGTAGTTCTTCATTCTGCTGACAAGGAGCTTTCTTCAGTAAAACTGGAGTATAGTTCATTCAAAAAGAGTCAGGAAAAAGAATTCAACCAGCTTTCTGAAAGACACGTGCATGCACAGCTTCAGCTGGACAATGTCAGGTAGAGTTGTCGTGTGACGATTTCAAGGCGCCTGATTGGTTGTAACTTAGGATGATGTGAAGTGCAGGTGTTACAAACCCAATTCAAACTGCTTTAACAAAGTGGTCATTTTTAGTAATTTATTGTAGCTGCACTGCCTTTTCTTATACCTGGCATTTGTTTTTACCTCTGAATCACTGAATCTAATCATGGCTTTATTACAAACTAGTTTTGTGTAATTTTTTCCTGAAGTCACTCTACTAATCTCTACTAATTTCCTTGTATTTACTTATCAGAGTAGACCCTCATCATCAAAAATGTAAAGAATACACAATATTTAGGTTCTTAAATTTACCTTAAAAGTATTAAATATTTCCTGGCTTTTTAAATATACCAGACACAATTTAATCTTTCTCATTGTCTCTGGTTTAACATTGAAATAATTCACTTACTGGACTGCTTATTCTTTACTATGGCACTCAGAGGCCATTATGGCCTCTGAATGAAACAGCACAACAGTATTGTTTCTTGAATTATTTTGTTTACTTCATATATACTGTTTACATCACAGACACATACATATTTATGTATATGTGTGTGTTCATTAGGCATATGTAAGTTGGCGTGGTCTGTTGGTAGAATAAATTTAAGTGCAGATAATCTGACTCATAGAAATATTGAATGTTCATATTTACCATTGCAAAAATGTTTTCCTGGTAAAGATTAGAAAATGAAAAGCTTCTTGAGAACCAAGCTTGCCTACAAGATTCCTATGACAACTTACAAGAAGTAATGAGATTTGAAATCGACCAACTTTCAAAAAATCTCCAAAACTGCAAAAAAGAAAATGAAACTCTGAAATCTGACCTCAATGTAAGTAAAGAAGGATGTTGGTAATTGGCAAGTGTGACCCGGGACTGTGGCTGCTCTGTTGTGTGAAGGGCAAGCACTGTCCTGATCTCCCACTCTTTCCCTAGACCAGCCCCACTACCTGCTGTGTGGAAGGTATGCCACATGTTGGGTGCACATTGCTTGTAGCAGTGTCTTCAAATCTAATATTGTTTGTCTTTTAGAACCTGATGGAGCTTTTTGAGGCAGAAAAAGAACGCAACAACAAATTATCATTACAGTTTGAAGAAGATAAAGAGAATAGCTCTAAGTGAGTGCTGTCACTGTCACGGTCTGTGTCTTGCTTTTTTGTTTTGTTTTTGTTTCCTGCTGATCCCTGCAAAGAGTTTTTTCCAGCTGGGGGTGTGCCTCAGTGGTGGAGCACTTGCCTAGCATGTGGGAGGCCCTGGGTTCCATTACCAGCACCACAAAAAAAGAAAAAGACAAAAAGCTTTTTTAAAGTTTTCCAAAATGAGTATCCGATTTCTTTTGTTAAATGGCTATGTAAAGGAACTTAGCAATAACTGGCTGTGGTGCTTTTAAATGAATTAAGACAGGTAATAATCAGAACTCAGGGTCTTTTGTAAGTAAGTCACAGTATATATAATATAATTTCCAGCCATTTCTTTTAGTTTTGGGAGGTGGGGGCTGATTTTTTTTTTTAATTTTTGTTGATGGATTTTTATTTTATTCATTTATTATTTATATGTGGTACTAAGGCTCGAACCCAGTGCCTCACGCATGCTAGGCAAGCGCTCTACCACTGAGCTACAGCCCCAGCCTGGGGGCTGATTTTTATGTCTGTTTCTACTATTCTTTTTGTAGCCACTCTTTTTTCTCCCTGTTCCCTTACCAGGAATGTCATTGTCTTTCTTTTCTCTCTCTCCAAGTTCTTTTCCTTGATAGCCTTTAGTCAGTATCTTGGCCTTAGCCAGTGGTCTCATGATCACTCAAAGGAAGCGTTGTTTCTTCAATCAATACTTATAGAGGGGCTGGGGTGTGGCTCAGTCATAGAGCACTTGCCTAGCATGCATGAGATACTGGGTTCGATTCTCAGCACCACATATAAATAAATAAAGGTCCATTGACAACTAAAAAAAATATTTAAAAAAAATACTTATAGAGTTCTTATGAGATAAAATCTTCACACTTTCGTATACAGTGGTAAATGTAGAGCTTACATCTAGGTAGAAGATGGACAGTTAACATTTTCTCACTCATGCAAACATTTAGTGATGTCTATTAAGCCAAGGACTATTCTGGTAAATGCCACAATGTGTGGAGTAAAACAATGAACAGAACCTCCCCGTCCTACTGACCTTTAGCATAGAATAGATAGGTAATTAACAAATATGCATGTTATGTTGAGGAGTATGAAACATTCTGAAGAAAATAGTCATGAAATAAAAATGGGCTGTCATTAAATAGTCGTTGAAATGGTTTGACTTTCTGGCTTCCACTGGAATACAATGGCAAGGCCAAGCATGTGTTTAACACACTTCATTTGCATTGCATTTAATCTCTTCCAAATTAACAGACTCAGTTCCTGTTGCCATCAAATGAAATTGGTTAAAAAATAATTCTTCTCTTCCAGAGAAATCTTACAAGTTCTTGAGGCTGTACGTCAGGAGAAACAAAAGGAGATGGCCAAGTGTGAGGAGCAGGTAAATTTCTGTTGTTCTGACTAGAATTTGAAGCTTATAAGTTCCTGATATCTAAAGGAGTTTATTATAAAAATTATTTCAGCTTTAAGTATTAGAAGTCAGTTAATATTTTTAGCTCTTTTCTAACTTCTAAATGGCTATAATCATAGATCATTATTGTCTTCCTGGTGGAGACCACAAAATCATTGCCTTTCAACAAAATTTATCACTTTTAAGTATTACTTTTAGTACAGACTCTATAGTATGAAAAGCAGGTATCAGCTTCGTTGGTTGGTTTGTGTTTTAATGTGTGTGTGCTCATGATTTAATATTTTTTTAAGTATATTTTTCTCCATAGATGGCAAAAGTACAGAAATTAGAAGAGAGTTTGCTTGCTACTGAAAAAGTGATCAATTCTCTGGAAAAGTCTAGAGATTCTGACAAGGTAGGTGGAGTTTATAAATGCTAACTTGACATTACACTTTCAGAGAAGGTGGAAGCTTCCATTTCCATGTTCATTTTAGGCCTTGTGCGTCTTCCAAGGGTGCTTACAGAATGAGGTCTTCTTATTAAGTTAATTTTCCAAGTAATTTCAAGAGCAGATTATTCTGTTGCTTTGAATGGAGCATGTGTTTGTAAAACACATTCTGCCCTTTTAAATAGAATGCTGATATAATTGTGACCTTTTCACATTAATCATAAGTTCCATGACACAAATTCTCACATCCCTTGGTGCTGACTTTATTATAAAAGTATATATAATAAAAATAACATGTTTCTTCAAGTATAAAAATAGGTATAGGTATAAGGTGGGTGTGGCGACATACACTTGTATGTAATTCCAGCTGCTTGGGAAGTTGAGGCAAGAGGATCCTGAGCTTAAGGCTAGCCTAGGCAGCAAAGAAAGATCCCCATCTCAAAAACAAAAACACAGGCCTTATTAACATAGGCCTAGAAAATTCCTTATTTGTCTAGCTCTTATTCATTTATAAAACCAAAGCAATTAATTAGAATAAAGTTAGTAAAATAAAAATTGATATTAATAAAGGAATGTGATATGATATTTTGCTAAAATAAAATTGACTTCTTATGTTGCTATTAGGAACGATAAATGGTTTATCACTTTAAAATGATGTCCTTAACATCAATGGGTATGAAGATACTGTTTCTGTCCTCATCAGGAAGTTGTAGCTGACCTCATGAACCAGATCCAGGAACTAAGAACATCAATATGTGAGAAAACAGAAACTATAGACACCCTGAAACAAGAACTGAAAGACATAAACGTAAGTTCAGTCACCAAAAAGATATTAAATTTGTGCATGAGACATACTTCATAGACTCCTCAAAGGGTTAACAAATGTTCCACCAGAAAAAAAGGTTCTGTGATCAAGTGAATTTGGAAATACTAATTAAAGCTCAGTGAATTCCTGTGTTTGCTGGACCTGCAAAGCCTTTATTGTGTAGCACACACATCTTTGGAGACAGTGCAGTCAGCAGCATTTCCCACATTTCACTGTCCTGGAACAGTGTTCTCCGCACACGACTTAGAAATTGCTGATACAAACCAGATAAAAACAAACTGGGTGTTACTGTGATAGTCAAGGCTAACCTGGTGCTCCTTAGTTGCTTTGAGAAAAAATAACACTTAAATGAAGTTTAGAGACATTAATCATGGAGAAAATGGGTTTGTTTCCCCAATATTAGACTTACTAATGTTTCTTAAAGTAACTGTTTCTTTCCTCTTCGTGTATTTAAATTGAATATTTTTTTTAAATATTTTTTTTTTAGTTGTCAATGGACCTTTATTTTATTCATTTATTTATATGTGATGCTGAGAATCGAACCCAGTGCCTCACGCATGCTAGGCAAGCGCTCTGCCACTGAGCCACATCGCAGCCCCTAAATTGAATATTGATGCTTTCCTCCTCTGCTTGGGTCAAGGTGAAGGTTTCGTCCACCTTAGAGTTTTTCCAAGAGGAGCTTGCCACACTCCGTGTATTTTTCCAAAGGCAGTCTCCTGATGAAGATGACAAAACCAGATGTTTTCACTGATCTATAGGACTTTTCTGCTTCTCTTTGCCACATGCATCAATTTTTCCATTCCTTTACTACTAACAAGTATTTGTTGAATTAATTTGTGTTAATTTGGTCATCACTGTGGAGCTCTTAAATTTTAATCTACAAATAAAGTGCTAATAAAGCAGGCAGATCTTGTATCATGATTTTCTTTCTGCAGTGCAAATACAACTCTGCTTTGGTTGACAAAGAAGAGAGCAAAGCGTTGATCAAGAGACAGGAAGTGGATATTCAGGATCTGAAAGAAACCCTGAGGCTGAGAATAATCTCTGAGGACATTGAGGTAGATGTGTTAACATAGCACGACTTTTTTTGTCTTATTCCTTGTCAGTATGTATATTTGTGCATGGAGGTTTTTAATGAAAAGCTAGGTGTTTTAAAGTAACAATTAAAATCAGAGCCACTTTTCCCATGGGAGGTTGGGCAATTCAGAGATCACTAAAATTGTTGTTTTAGGTAGTTGATCTGTTTTCATTCAGTTGTGATGATACCCTGGTAAGTTCCTAAAATTGCCTTCCTCATGTAAGGAATGCAGAGTAGAGACTGCATTTACCTGGATGCATTGGTAGCAGCAGGAGCAAAGAAAAGACTGGTTAACAGTTTGATTTCAGGATTGCCTCTTACATTTTAGCTACAGTAGGTTTTTATTTTGTTGTTGTTGTTCTCATTGTTGGTGTAAATTTATCTTTTTAAAAATTAAGTGGTACTAGCCAGGCATGATGGCCTACACCTATAATCCTAGTGATTCAGGAGGCCGAGGCAGAAAGATTACGAGTTTAGCCGGGCATGGTGGCACAAGCCTGTAATCCCAGCACTTAGGGAGGCTGAGACAGGAGAATTGGGAATTCACAGCCAGCCTCAGCAATGGCGAGGTGCTAAGCAACTCAGTGAGACCCTGTCTACATAAAACACAAAATAGGGCTGGGGATGTGGCTCAGTGGTCAAGTGCCCCTGAGTTCAATCTCTAGTACTGAAAAAAAAAAAAAAGATTACGAGTTTAAAGCCAGGCTCAGCGATTTAGCAGGACCCTGTCTCAGAATTTAAAAATAAATAAATAAATAATACTGAAAATGAGCTCAGTGGTAAAGCACCCACCCAGTTTCTTATGTATCTTTCCAGAGATATTTTAGGCTAATCCTAAATACTTTCACATAGATGGTAATCTGCTGTGTATGTTTGTTCTTCATTGGCCTTAGAAATAAGGTTTTCTTGGGAAACTGTGCTACCAATGAAATAACTTCAACAAATACTTATTGAATCTACCTGCTCTACAACCTGTGCCTGGTGGGGCATTTGGGAATGGAAGAATGATTAAAACATTGTTACATAGGCCAAAGCATGTATTCCAACTTATTACTATGTAATAAATGACTTGGAGCACAGAAAAGGGAGGGAGGGGAGTAATTCTGCCTGGGGAAATTCCAAAGAGCTTTCCAAAAGAGATATTTGTATATGACTTTGCCCAGGCTGTCCTTGAACTTGCAGTCCTGCCTCAGCCTCCTGAATTGCTGGGGTTACAAATGTGCACTACAGTGCCTGGCTAAGTGTTGATAAAAATATCTTTATTATATACATCAGTAATAACCAGTTTAAAAATAAAAAATTTTTTAAAAGTTCCATTCACAAATCTATAGTAT
>PVHX01018038.1:27206-38304 GCA_004024805.1 Geosciurus inauris
TGGTACCGGGGATTGAACTCAGGGGCACTCGACCACTGAGCCACATCCCCAGCCCTATTTTGTGTTTTATGTAGAGACAGGGTCTCACTGAGTTGCTTAGCGCCTCGCCATTGCTGAGGCTGGCTTTGAACTCGCGATTCTCCTGTCTCAGCCTCCCTGAGTGCTGGGATTACAGGCTTGAGCCACCGCGCCTGGCTTAAAATTCCTTTAAATAAATACACAAATTTTTTCAACAAAATTTAGAAAAATAATAATGTAGAAAGATTTGTAAACTGGACATAATAATGTAGTCTCAATTTTGGACGGATGGTAGATCTTTGCAACAATTTTGAACATGCACAGATGGACCACCATGAAGGGGAAGGAATTTAGTGTAGTGGTAAAAGGGATATTTCACAGCAGTGAAGAAAACATGGGTTGTCAATAAATATTAGGAAAAGACCCACTTGAAAAGATAAGGTTAGGGCTGGGGCTATAGCTCAGTGGCAGAGCACTTGGCAGAGCACTAGCATGTGTGAGGCACTGGGTTTGATCCTTAGCACCACATAAAAATAAATAAAGACATTCTGTCCATCTATAACTACAAAAAAATTTTTTTTTAAATATTTATTTTTTAGTTGTAGGTGGACACAATAGCTTTATTTTATTTTTTTTTATGTGGTGCTGAGGATCGAACCCAGTGCCTCCTGCGTGCTAGGCAAGCACGCTACCACTGCGCCATAACCCCAGCCCCAAAAAAAATTTTTTTAAAAAGATAATGTTAGATTGTTACCAATGCAAGTTCTTAGATTAAATAAATGGTATTATGAAAGTATAGAAAATATAAAGACATGACAAATCCTGAAGATTGTTTTTAAAAGTGGCCCTTTGAAAAAATCTTGATACTGTGGTTAGAAACCAAAAGGAAATGTTATATAGATTAAAGACAAAAATAAGACAATGATAGATTAGGAGAAACTACAACTGATGACATTGGGTTAATCAGCTGAGTACCTAGATGAGCTCTTACAACTTATGAGAAGGACACATCCCTGGTGGGAAGTGAACACAAGAAAGTACATGAGCACTTCCCCAGAGAAGGAATGTAGCTGTACAAAAACCTCTTTGGAATCAAAGAAATGCAAATTATTTGTCATAAAATGTAAGCCTCAAGGAAGATGTGCAGAGGGGGATGATTCCTTAGACATTTGGTGGTATTGAAGTTCAGCCTTTGGAGAGGTAATCTGGTAATATGTACCTTAAGTTTTTTGCCTATACTTTGAGTTTGTACTTCTAGAAAATTACCCTAAAGAGCTGAGCACGGTGGCATACACCTGTAATCGCAGCACTTGGGGAAGCTGAGACAGGAGAATGGTGAGTTCAAAGCCAGCCTCAGCAATGGTGAGGTGCTAAGCAACTCAGTGAGACCCTGTCTCTAAATATAACACAAAATAAGGCTGAGAATGAGGGTCAGTGGTCGAGTGCCCCTGAGTTCAATCCCCAGTACTAAAAAAAAAGAAAAAAATTAACCTAAAGGAGTAAATCTAGGTATGAGAATATATGTAATAGTGAAAAAGTTCAAGTTAACCAAAATATTTAGTAATGGGTCAAACTGTGGTGTATCCATAAGATGAAATGGAGCCCACTCAAAGAAAATTATACAAGAAAAGAGTGAGTAGATGGAAAAACGCTTGCAATGTATCAAGTGTTTTTTTGTTAAAAAGCAGATGAATACATACATGCATAGAATTGGAAAGGAAGAATAAGCAGATTCTTCACAGTTTGATAGTGATTACATACATTTCATACATAGGAATTATGTATGCAACCTATAGGACTTCTAATTCTCTCTGTTACTTTCCATCATCTTACACTCTGAAATTGGTGATCTGTGAAATGGTGAACTGCCCAGCCCCTACTCAACTGACTTGGGGGTAGGATGTCATTATAGCTATGTACCTTTTAGTATATAAAAGTCTAGAGTCAATTAGTGAGACATCAGGTAAGCTCTGTACCTGAAATCCTCCCCAGGAAAGAGATCAGCTTTAGAATCCTGGGGGTTGGGGGACAGTGCAGTTCAACCTCAACTGGGACATTTCCATGAATTTACTGTGTAATACTTTCCCTGTAGGCCTGTTCACCTAAGTATCAACTGATTGCTCTGTCTTGGAATAGATAAGCACAAAAGCAAAAAAAGCCTTTTTTTTTTTTAATGTAAAAACTCAACCTTTAAAAAATTAGTAGTGACCTGTTGTTGGAATATAAAAATTAAATTCTTTTCTTTGTGGGGATTTTGTCCCCTAATAGAGGGATATGCTCTGTGAAGATCTGTCTCATGCCACTGAGCAGCTGAACATGCTCACAGAAGCCTCAAAAAAACACTCGGAGCTGCTGCAGTCAGCCCAGGAAGAACTGACCAGGAAGGAGGCTCTGATCCAGGAACTTCAGTATGAGGTAAGCCACACAGCGGTGTCACTCAAAGATGGTGTCAGAGAGGAATCCCCCATGGAGGTGTCAGGACCTTCCTGCCTTGGCTGATGTCTTTGTACACAAAAGGTGAAGACTGAAGGAGAGTTTAGGTGATCTGGCAGTCACACTGTGGATTGTGGATTTGGGTTTGCTCACGTGAATCGACATTTGCATGGCTATATTCTTCCCTGCCCTGGGTCCTTTGGCACATGGCCACAACTTCTAACCACTGTGTTGAGAGTACAGTTGACCATCATCTGTTTGGCTGCTGCTATTATTTTATTGTTTTTCTAAAATGAACGTTTTATTGAAAAATTTAGAAAGTAAAAACCAGGGCAAATTATGATAGCAAACAACATTATTGGGTTATAACAACAGCCAAGTTAGACAAAAACAGCCCCAAATTTCACAATTCATTACTGTGAAAAATGCTGTAGTTTTATGTTAGTATCTTAATTGCTTTTCAAATTATTAATCTCAACTTCTAAAATATATTGTAAAAAGCATAGTTCTACATACCTTGGAGTTTGGCTTTTACACACAAATACAGACAGGTTGGGTGTGTGTACCTATATGTAGTATATATGTAGCATTCTAGGAAACATTTTTATTGTATTTTATTTCCATGGTATAATGGACTGAACGTAAGGATTATTCTATCACTGAGCTACGTCCCCAGCTCTCTTTATTTTTTGAGACATGGTCTCATTAAGCTGCCCAGGCTGACTCAAACTTGCAGTCCCCCACCTCAGCTTCCCTAGTTGATGGGATTACAAGCGTGCACTACTGCACCTGACTGAAATGTCTTTTTTTTTTATATTGGGGATTGAACCTAGGAGCACTTTACCACTGAGTTACATCCCTAATCCTTTTTATATTTTATTTTGAGACTAAATCTCACTCAGTTGCTTAAGGCCTTGCTAAACTGCTAAGGCTGACCTCGAACTTGGGATCCTTCTACCTCAGCCACATGAGTCACTGAAATTATAGGAACGCCATCACACCCAGCAAGAAGTGCCTTTTTAAATTGGTAAATGTAATATGTATTTATGGGGTACAATGTGATTTTATACAAACAAACATTATGAGATGATTCAGTCAAATTAATTTACTTTTTTTATTATATTCACCATACATTGCAGTAGATCTAAAAAAAACCTTATTTTTCTTGTGCACCTGAGATTTTGTACCCCTTAACCAGCATGTCCCACCATGTGGCTTCCTCTGCTCCCCAGACTCTGGTAACCACCATTCTCTACTTCTGTGACTTTGGCTTTTGTAGATTCCACACTTAAGTGAGATTGTGCGTGTTTGGCTTTCTGTGTCTGGCTTATTTCAATTAGTGCAACACCTCTCAGGTTCATGCATGCTGTTGTTGCCTATGACAGAATCTCCTTTTTAAGACTGAACAGTGTTTGGTTATGTGCATCACATTTTCTTACCCATTCATTTGTTGATGGACATTCAGGTCCACTCTGTAACTTGGCGATTGTGCATAAGGCTGCAGTGAACATGGGAGAGCAAAGTGCTCTTCAGCACATGGTTTCAGTTCCTTAGGGTATACGCCCACTAGTTTCAGTTTTTCAGGGAGGAACCTCTGTACCATTTTCCAAAACGGTTGTTCTAATTTACATTCTCACCAACAGTGTACAAAGCGTCCCTTTTATCCACATTCTCACCAATGCATATCTTTGCATGTGTGTGTTTCTTAAGCCATTCTAACAGGTATAAGGTGATACCTTGTGATTTTGATTTGTATCCCCCGGATGATTGGTGATGGGGAAGCTTATCTTTTCTAATTAGACCCTGTGCTTCATATTATTTTCTAACTTGTAACCTTTCATCTCTTCAATTTCTCCAGCTAACCCAAAAGAAAGAGGAAGTAGAACAGAAGAAGAATGAATATAACTTCAAAATGAGGCAACTAGAACATGTGATGGATTCTGCTGCTGAGTATCCCCAGGTACTTCTCAAGAAAAGCATGCATTGCAGGAGAACTGAACAGTTTGTTTTGTGAATGATAAAAATGTAGAAATTACCGGGACCATAGCTTTGGCTTTTTTTTTACTTGTTCTTTTTAGGTATACATAACAGTAGAGAGTATTTTGACATATTATACATACATGGAGTATAACTTATTCTAATTAGGATCTCATTCTTGCAGTTGAACATGATGTGAAGTTTCACTGGTCATGTATTCATATATGAACATGGAAAATTATGTCTGATTCATTCTACTGTCTTTCCTATTCCCACCCCATCCCTTCCCTTAATTCTCCTTTGTTTAATCCAAAGAATTTCTATTCTCCCCATCCGCCCCCCTTGTTATGTGTTAGTATCCGCATATCAGAGAGAACATTTGGCTTTTTTGTGTTGTTGTTGTTGTTTGGTACTGGGGGTTGAACTCAGGGGTACTCAACCACTGAGCCACATCTCCAGCCCTATTTTGTGTTTTATATAGAGATAGTGTCTCACCGAGTTGCTTAAGCCTTGCTGTTGCTGAGGCTGGCTTTGAACTCATGATTCTCCTGTCTCAGCCTCCCAGAGCGCTTGGATTACAGGCATGTGCCACTGTGCCTGGCTCTCAGCTTTTGGTTTTGGGGGATTGGCTTATTTAATTTAGCATGATAGTCTCCAGTTCCATCCATTTACCAGCAAATGCCATAATTTCATTCTTCTTTATGGCTGAGTAATATTCATTGTGTATATAGACCACATTTGCTTTATCCATTCATCTGTTGAAGGACACCTAGGTTGGTTCCATAGCTTAGCTATTGTGAATTGAGCTGCTGTAAACACTGATGTGGCTGTGTCACTGTAGTATGCTGATTTTAAGTCCTTTGGGTATATGCCGAGGAGTGGGATAGCTTTGTCTTTTTAAAGAAAGAGATTTTCACTAACACCCTCTGTCTGCTCTCTCCTTGATAAAAGAACCAGTCTTTGGTGTGTTTACTTGGACATGAATTAGACTAAGTAAAACTGGCCTTTGTCTCGGCATGCACTGTGTGCTAGTTGCTTGGCATATACGTTTACAAGTGAACATTCTGTATGTTAGCTATATAGATTTAAAAATGAAATCCTTAATAGCATCACTTAATCAGGTATTTGGATGAGATGTGATTTTATTTTAGAGTCCTAAAACACCACCACCTCATTTTCAAACACACTTGGCAAAACTCCTGGAAACACAAGAACAAGAGATAGAAGATGGAAGAGCCTCTAAGACGTCTTTGCAACATCTTGTAACAAAGCTGAATGAAGACAGAGAAGTCAAAAATGCTGAAATCCTTAGAATGAAGGTACCTGGGTCCTTCTCCCCACTCCCTAGTAAATTTAATTTTTAAAAATAAGCAGGATCCTCAAGGCTGCTAAGGATAGATATTCAAAAGATACAGAACTGAAGGGTAAATAGAGAAAGTCTTCCTCCCACCTCTGATCCCTAGCTAGTTTGCTGTCCCAGGATAGCTAGTTTCTTTTTTCTTATTTGGTAGAGCTTTCCAGACATAAATCAAGTCTGGAAGCATCCTTTCCCTGCCCCATGTGACTTTTACACAGTCATATATCATAAAACTTGTACCAACTACACTGTCGTCAGGAGAGAGCCTATATCCTTAAATTTCACCTCATAATGCTATGCAACTTTGAGGTCTTTGCCATTTTATAAGTATGTTATCTCAGTGTTGTTTTAATTTTTCTTATTTGAAGTAAAATCAAGCAACTTTTTCTTTTTTGTAGTGAACTATATCCTTCACCATTTTTCTGTTATTAGACTTTTTCTTATTGATTTATGGGCATTCCTTATATATGAAGGAGATTTATTTGTCTGTGATAAGTTTAAAATAGTTTCTTCTGTGAGTGGCAGGGCATTTGTATGATTTGGTTGGAGATGTGTGGAGGAAGTATATGGGTAGATTTGAGGAGGGATGTGGATGCCACAGAAGATAGCAGTTAGCCTATTCATTGCTCTGCAGTGAGTTTTTGTTTAGGAACACAATTAGGTCACTTTAACCAAGTGACATATGTATGTAAAGACAGTATCACTCTTGGATTTTGTGTCTCATGGAGAGGATCGTTCCTTCCTTTTGAATTTAGGGCAGTTCATGCTGTCTCAGGAATGGGGCTGTTACCCAGGTTGGCATGATCTTGAAACTCAGAAGAAACTGGGTCAGGTTGGAAGAGATCAGAAAGTAGGCGAGTAGAATTAAATTTAAAAGAATACTTCTTGCAGACAAGTGTTTATTTCTTCTGGATGGTTAAATTCGTGATTTTTAAGTTAGGATCCAATTAAATATTTTGAGGGATAGACTGTGGCATCAGTTTTTTTCTTTGCTTGTTTTATTTAGAATCTGTTAAATATTTGAGAACATTTACCAAAGTAGAGACTTTTGTCATGTTTTCTTCATAAAGGAATTATGAGAATTCCACTCACATAAAGAAATAACTTATATGATATTGGTAAGAAACTGCTCAAAGCACTGTGGATATGGTCATGAATCATAGTTCTAGACAAGTCCAAGAACTTGTCACAATCTCTGTTTTATCCAGCAATACCTCTTTCCCTATTCTGTGTGTAGGAGGAGCTTAAAAGCCTCAGTCATAGACTTGGGGTGCAAAATAACACAATCATGTGTTTTCTGAATGGCATGATTTTGCTATGTTTTTAGGAGCAGTTGTGTGCAATGGAAAACCTACGCCTGGAATTCCAGCAGTTAAGAGAGACAAACTGGCTCCTGCAAAGTCAGCTGGATGATATTAAAAGACACAAGGACAGTAGGTGAGAAAAAGCCACCAGAATTCTGTGGGCTAGATCTTTGGCCTGCCTGGGTGTAGTTAAGTGAGTGAGGTTGGATTGGTTTCATGGTGTATATGATGTTCCCACTAGCCCAGGAGGTGCACCCTTTGCTGATTTGAAGCAGGTCTGGAGAGGATGTTGCTTTCTCCAGAGTGGGAAGATAAGGCATTTGTGATCTCAACTACTGTTAACCTTTGCATGTAAAGCTACTGGAATAAATTTAAAATGTGTGAAATATTTGAATCAAATTACTTCTATTTTAAAAAAAATTTTTTTAATAGTAAATAAATTCAACAAGACAAAGTTCAAGAAGCCTGCTGAAGAAGGGAGGATTCCTGACATGAGTCTTTGCTTCATAGCTCATGGTCCGGGAACACTCCTGGGCTGGGCCAGAACATCCTCAGCATTATACAGAGAGGCTTCCTCCTGCCATAACCATCTCTGCATGTGTGATTTGTCTCAGCTAAAGCAGTTGTTCAGTTGCATTTGCTACTGGCACAGCATAGTGCCACGGGCAGCCACATCCAGACCTGTGTCCTGTCTCCAACACTTAAAAGTCTTGTGATTTTTTAACACACTTTTGAACTTCTTAGTGTCTAAATTTCCATAACTACAAATTGAGGAAAGTTACAACTTCTTCCCAAGATGTTTTAAAGATTAAAAATAATGTGTACAGGATCGGGGATGTTGTTCATTGTTAGAGCACTCGCTAAGCATGCCTGAGGCTCTGGATTCCATCCTCAGCACCAAAACAACATAAAACATATGTGAAGTACCAGTTACAGTGCTTGACTAACAGTGTCACTCAATAAAATGTAGTTATTAAGTACACAAGGTAGAATTATGATCCAACCTATTGTTAACTTTCATCATGAAGAATTAAGGTGAGAGAGGCCTATAAAATTATGTGGGAAGTTGAATTCAACCAAAGTTGGGTGGTCTCTGGGATAAAGGACCTTACTGAATTTAGCTTCCCAGATCTATTTATTCTATCTGTGCTGTTGCCAGAAAGTCTTTGACAGAAGCTTGCCAGCTCCCTAGCCCAACCCATCTGAGACAGGAGATTTGAGGGTGATGATGGGGCTGTGCTAACAATCTTTCCTTATATGCTTATTTCCCAGTTTTAATAAGCATCAGAGTCAGCTTTTGTAGGGCTGGATTTAAGCCAGAAATCTGCATTTTTGATAAGCAACTTCCTCCCTTTCTAGGTAATTGATGAATGTAGTCCATAGTCTGCTCCCCTAGTTTCCATAGGCTCCACCCCACATCCAGTTTGTTACCAAGAGTTAGTAGGAACATGTAACATAGAACACCCAGATAATTTATTTAACCACAGTTTTAAATACTTTATTTCATAGTCTCATGTCCTTTGTATGAGGAACCACACCAAACCTGTGAAAACTCAGAAAAGGGTGAACTACAGTCCAGGAGCCAAGTCCAGCCCACAGCCTATTTTGTAGATAGTTTTATTGGGACATAGTCACCTCTTTCATTTAAATATTGTTATGGCTGCTTTAGCACTGCAGTAGGCAGGTGAGTAGCTGTGACAGAGATGGTATGGCTACCAAAGCCTAAAATATTTACTATCTAGTTCCCAACAGGAGAAGTTTGCCTTTGCCAGGCACAGTAATATACCCCTGTAATTCTAGCAACTCAAAGGCTGAGGCAGGAGGATTGCAAGTTCACAGCCAGCCTAGGCAACTTAGTGAGACCCTGTCTCAACAAAAACCAAAAAGGGCTGAGGATGTAGCTCAGTGGTAGAGCACCCCTGGGTTCAATCCCTAGTACTGCCAAGAAAAGAAAAAGTTGGCCTATCCCTGGATTAGTACACAGCAAACATCTCCCCCTAATGGTGTAGAGTTCTTCCTTACTGGAGTTTCATTGCCATTTTTGTCTAGGCTGCCAGATTCGTTAAGGGAAAGAGACCTTACTGTAGCTTCTGTTTTCCTTCAAGAAATGGTCTTGTACTCACCCGTCAGAGAGAGATTCCTAGAGAAGCCCACGGCATTCAGGCAGGTTTTCTGAGGGGGAGGTCTTGCTGTCCCTGGGACTACCTGCAGAACTCACCTCACAGAGTGGGGTGTGCCATCCAGAGTGTAGTTGTCTGTCTCTATTTAGGAAGCATTCCTTTCTCAAAAGATCTATGCGTGGTGCCCAGGGAACCCCCTTCCCTCCTATCTGCAATACTTGGAAAGCCAGAATGGTCATCAGAAAATGCCAGCTGACTAGAGAATCCAAACAAAGGGGAAGTCAGAGGCTCCAAGGGGCTAAAGCCACCCTGAGGCCCGAGAAACTCTCCCCACTCTCAAAAAGGCCCTCTCCCACCTGATCATGCTCATACAAGGCCATGTCCCCATTTGATCTTCAGATATTACCACTCTTCCTTAGTTTCTACTTTTACTTTCAACCAGTTCTTGATTAGATTTCCCAGCGCTGCTTGTCATATTTTTGTACTGGGAGGAATGAGTCCTGAGTTCTGGGAAGCAGCCTTGCTTCATCCCATGTGTTGGTCACATCCATCAACTGTGCTAACTTGACCCAGTCACCAAAGACTTGGCCTTTCTTGACATAACTTTCATTGCTACATATAATGAATTTGAAACTGATACTTGGATATACTTGATGTTTCCCTGTCCACTCCTCTAACCTATGCAGTGATCAGAATCATCCTGACGACCAACAGCTGAAGGATGAAGAAGAAGAAATTATCAAAGAAAGACTTGCTAAAGTATGATTTATATTACACAATTGTATCTTTTTCTCTGAGAAATGTTTTTTTTGGTGGGGGGGGGCGTTTACTGGGGATTAAACTCAGGAGCACTGTGCCACTGAGCCACATCTCCAGCCCTGTTTTGTATTTTATTTAGAAACAGGGTCTCGCTGAGTTGCTTAGCACCTCAATTTTGTTGAGGCTGGTTTTGAATTCACAATCCTGCGTCAGCCTCCCGAGACGCTGGGATTACAGGCATGTGCCACCATGCCCGGCTGAGAAATGTTTTCATAATTACATGTTTTAGAAATTGTTTTGCTATTGAGATTCCTGTCTTTTCTGCATTCCCACTGTTTAGCATAATATTTACCATCCACATGTAGACATAGCTGAGATGTAGAGTGGATTTGTCTTTGTGCCTGGGTGAGAAGCCAGTGTGGAGGCCTTAGAAAGCACAGTGCGTGAGGTCTTGGGAATGAGTACCCCTGGTGTACCTGTTGCTGGAATTGTGGAAGAGGACATGGGTTTGATTTTATTAACATGAGGGATGGATTGCTTCCTTTCAGTCTTTTCTTTTTAATGTTATTAACATTTTTAACTTTGATGTCATTGAAGAACCTAAGTCATCTTTTTTTCCCTTTTTTTAATCTTATAGAGTAAAATAATCGAAGAAATGATGAAGATGAAGGCAGAGTAAGTGTACTGTTCTGTAGTTCAAGTTCTTGGTCATCTTTTCTTGATTCTCCTCTAAAGGGAAATTTTATGAAATAAGCATATGGAAAAGCCTAACTTCCCTTGAGGAACTAGGTTTTCTCCTCATGGGCATGAAAACAGTATAACTGGCCAGGTTTCCCTTTTTACATCTGCTCTGGTTCCCTACGGTTTAAAACCTTGAAGGCCCCTGAGAACCACAGATCAGTGTTCTGATTCCTTCTTGTCTTGACCTTGATTCTTTTTGTATTTTTTTTGCTGAAGCCATGATTTTGCTTTATTCATACAGTTTTCACATTAAGTTATATATCCTTATAAATTGCCTCATTCTTTGATGAACAAGATATACTGTATTTTCCTGTCAAGTTCAAACTTAAGTAACCAATAAAATGATAAAAATTCCATTCAAAAGATATTAACCAATTCAGAGTCCTCAA
>PVHX01018039.1:0-38205 GCA_004024805.1 Geosciurus inauris
TCAGGCAGGATCTGAAGGTCAACTTCTTCCTCAAAATTACCTAAATGACCTTGATAGTGCTCTGATACCTGTGATCCACGGTGGGACCTCCAATTCTAGTTTACCGTTAGAAATAGAATTAGTATTTTTCATTATAGAAAATCTTTTTTAGTGGAAGAATGTGCTGTATAATATATTGCAAACTGTTTCTTAAAATTAACTCCAGCAGTAAAGCTGATATGCCACAAACACTAAAAGTAAATATTTGATGTTGAAACATAAGCTTTGCTTTTTAGACAGGAATGATCTTTTAAAATCATTAGCACAATATTTAAATATCGAAAAATTTAAGGGATCCACAGTTTTTGAAGCTTTACACTTAATACATGTATTAAAATGACAAGGATTCCTTATACCTTGAAGAAATCTGTAGCATTTACAGCATCATTTAAGTGCTAAGCCAAAGTGTCGGTACTTAGTTATACCTCTTTATGCCAAGAATGATTTTAATGAAGGCTCTATTCAGATATAACCTTATGAAGGAAATATCTGTTTTGTGTATGTGTCAGTTAGGATACTGGTTTCTAAAATTTGTTAATGTATTTCATTGGCACAGACCAGTTTCAAGATCTTTGACTTATGATTCTTCGAATAAAACTGATAACTTATTTGGATAATTGGAGTGGAGACCTCCCTCCATAATTAGATAAACTCTGATTATTTGGATTAAAGTCAGAATTTTGCCTTTTTTCTTCATATATATATAAGTATATATATATAATTTTCTTGATTAAATAGGTATTCTTAAAATGATTGTGGGTGCTTCAGGATTTTGTGCTTCTATATGTGTATTTGTTTTTATAGCAACTTATGATTCAGAATGTTTTTTAAATCTTTAATAATTTATAAATAGGTAATATTTTTGTATCATAGTGCATTATTTTTTCTCCTTTATTTTGAAAGTATACCACTGTATTTATCACTTCTACCACTGATTAACAAAAGGCCAGATGACCCTTCAAGTAGTCATTATGTAGCAATATATTGTCTGAAACAGGTTTTTCTTCCATGTTAATTCTTAGAAATATCTTGACAATCCTACATGTTTTCATTGACACTAGTACATTATCAAATTTAATGAACTAATTACTTTTGAATCTTTTAAATTCTTTCTACTGTAGTTATTTTTATAATAGAATATTTAACACAAGTTAAATTCTGTATTTGAACCTTGTAAACTTTCCTTTTACTGCAAACAGATTTTTAAAAAAGAAGAAAAAGAAAAAGGGTATATATTATTTCTGTCATTTAAGTTATATAAAATCCAATTATTTTAATGCCTTTTTTATTCTTATGTGTAATATGTATGTTTTTGGTATCAAAAATACTCATTGTATGTCTGAAGAAAAAGAAACTACACTAAATAACCCTGTTTTAAGAAAAATATTTTTGAAGCACCTCAACTTACAGATTAAATCAAGTCTATAACTCAGGATCTGAGGTCTCAGGCTAGGAGAAACCAAGAATTTTAGTGTTTGTTCATCTGGTCCCACTGAATCACATCTGTGGTACTAGCCAAAGACACAGTTCAGAGGAAAATATCATTCCTCTGGAAATCACGATTTCATAAACAGTATAAGTGTTATGGATATTGAAGAAAATGACAATATATAATAACTTGTGAAATTTATTGAACTGGTGTAAGATAAAGACATTTACATATGAAACTCAATTTGTTTTCTTTATTTAGTGTTTTATTTTGCAGTACAGTCTATACTTATTTTGTGACATAATTACAGAATTTATAAATACTAAAGTTTCCTTAAAACATCCAGAGGGTAAAAGGCTCTTCTATGATGGGATAGCTTTGGATTTGTTTTTTAAAGCCTCTACCTTCAATAAAAATTGGAATTGTACACCTAAAGTTTGGAGACACATTTTAAAGTATTCTTTGTAGACATATACTTCTGAATGCATTTGCTCCTTATTTGGTCATGTTGTTCACGTTGGTACTAAAGTTGAATTTTTAATTTTTTAAGGATAAAGAAATAGAATGGTTCTTTGTACTCAGTCTATAATGATCTATTTTTGTCTCATACCTTTTAATACAACTCTTCTTTTTCTGAATTTTGAAATTGAAGTAAAATCTAGCCTGTTTTATACAACTATTAGCCAGCAAACTTTGTGTGTGTATGTGTGTGTGTGTGTGTGTGTGTACATGCTGTGTGCAGAGCACTTTATTAGGCTTCATCTGTTGAAAATGAATAAACAGTTCTTTCCCTCTTGGAGCTTAATGTATGAAACAGAGGATTAATATGTAGCAGAAGTTTTAAATTGCTGTGATAGAGACATGAAACTTGACTAGGTGGTTGCGAAACAGTTGAGGCCACTAAACCAATAAAGAGGAGGCAGCAGAGAACCTGTTCAACTGTGGGCAGTGAAGTTGGCAAGAGTTGAAAATCTGAAAAGTCTATAATATTGTAGCAAGACTCAGATTTCCTTTTTAAGTCAATTTAAACCAGTCTTTGGTGTTGTGTGAATGTTTCATCTTATAATTTAATCATAAAAGTAGTAGCCTGACTATGGTATCTCAACTGCCTAGCTTTATAGGTATTGTTCATAAAGATCAGAGCATTTATTTTTTAATAGCAAGCATAACTTTCATGATGTGACTCAAATTTTAAAAGAAAATACTTGAAATAAAACAAACTTCCAATTCATCCCAGGTTTTATTTTTCTTCTCTGTGATTTAAAAAAGTTTTATATAATATGATTAAAAATTCAAAATGGGCTGGGGTTGTGGCTCAGCGGCTGAGCACTTGCCTTGCATGTGTGAAGCACTGGGTTTGATCCTCAGCACCATATAAAATAAATAAAGATATTATGTTCATCTACAACTAAAAAAATTTTTTAAAAATCAAAACAAATATTAAAACTCCTCCTACCTTGTGTGCATCTGCCTTGTTCTTCCCACTCCCTAGTCTCAACATGTAATCATTTTTATTTGTTCTTTGTAAATTTTTCCAAGATTTAGGTGCTACAGCAGCAAATACAAATAAGTATATATTTTCCCCCAATTTTTTTCAGGTGTACAATACATTGTTACAAGTGTACTCACTGTGCTGTATTGGTTGAACTTACTATTCCTAACTAAAATGTTATGTCCTTTGGCCAACGTCTCCCACAGTGCCCTTACCATCTTCCATCCCTTCTGCACCATGGCAACCACCTTTCACTTTCTGCTTCTGAGTTCAGCTTTTTTAGATTCCACACATAAATGAGATCATGTAGTATTTGTCTTCCTGTGCCTATTGTATTTTGCTTAACATAATACCCTCCAGTTCATGCTTGTCACAAATGATAGAATGTCCTTCTTTTTTGAAGCTGAATTACATTGTGTATTCACACCACATTTTCTTTATTCATCTATAGATAGGCACTCAGATTGATTTCCTATCTAGGTATTGTGAATAATCCTGCAGTGAAACTTAGGGCTATATATGTATCTTTTTCAATAGAGTGATTTCATTTCCTTTAGATATATACCCAGTAGTTGGATCATTGGATCATATGTTTCTATTTAAAATTTTTTGAGGACTCTCACACTATTTTCCATAGTGATTGTACAGTCTGCTCTCATTTCTTATTCAAAATGTAAATGCAATTTTACCATATCAGTTACTTTGGGTTACATAGTATATGTTTAGTATCCTAGAGATCTTACTGCTTCTGTCAAACTGCTTTTATTCAGTGATTGGTAAAAAAACATCCAAATTACAGAAAGGAAGAAAAACTCCATTACAGTCATGGCATGTGTTTTAGTAGGACTTTTTAATAACAAAACTTTTTTGGGGGGTAGGGTACCAAGGATTGAACTCAGGGGCACTTGACCACTAAGCCACATCCCCAGCCCTATTTTGTATTTTATTTAGAGACAGTATCTCACTGAGTTGCTTAGTGCCTTGCTTTTGCTAGGGCTAGCTTTGAATTCCCAATCTTCCTGCCTCAGCCTCCCAAGCCACTGGGATTACAGGCATGTGCCACCACGCCCAGCTAATAAAAAAACTTTTATTACTGTAATACCTAAATGGTTATTTTTTATTGAAGCTATATTTTAAATTTTTATTTTTTTTCCTATCATTCACTAAGCCTTGCTATCTAAACTTGTATCATTTAATTACACTCATTTTTTTTTTTCAAATCAGATTTTTAACAGTTTCAAATCTCTCTCTCTCTCTTTTGATATCAGGGATTGAACCCAGGAGTGCTTAGCCACTGAGCCACATCCCCAGTCCTTTTTTGCATTTTATTTTGAGACAGGGTCTTGCTGAGTTGCTTAGGGCTTCGCTAAGTTGCTGAGGCTGGCTTTGAACTTGCAATCCTGCTGCCTCAGCCTCCCAAGCCATTGGGATTACAGGCATGCGCCACCATACGTAGCTTCAAATCTTATTCTTAATATCCCATTTTTTATTTACCTTGGAATGATATGTAATATTAACTCCTTTTTTTTTAAATATTTATTTTTTAGTTGTAGGTGAACAGAATATCTTTATTTTATTTTTATGTGGTGCTGAGGATCGAACCCAGTGCCTCACGCATGCTAGGCGAGCATGCTACCACTGCGCCATAACCCCAGCTCCAATATTAACTCCTTTTGGATACATTTTTCTGCTTTACATTGATAAAATTCAGCCATGTTTTTGTGTGTGTGTGTTTTTTTTTTTTTTTTTAACAGATGAACAGATTTACTTCAAGTGCTATAGTAAAGGTCTTTAAAAAAAATAAAACAATATGTTAAACGCCTACATAATTGCTTCAAGTGATCCCCACTTCCTGGTATTAGCACTTTTGTGTTGTCTTCTACATTTTACTTGGGTTGGTCTTTGGGATCAATAGAATGTGGCAGATGAATACATTATGAAAGACCTTGGCTTCCATGTTTGGTGCATTTTCCCCTTCCCCCTTTTTTCCTTCTCTTTCCCCACCTCTCTCTTTTTATTGGATAAGTCATGGGAATTCAGCTGCCAGGTGTGGGCAATTGCATAGATCTATTTGATAAGAACTGAAGCTACCTCCTGCCAATGGCCACATGAATGGCAAGTAGATCCTCCATCTCCAGTTAAGCCTTCAAATTGTAGCCCCAGCCAACAACTTGAATACAACTCATGAAATCCACCCAACTAATCCAAACTCAGATTCCTGATCATCAGAGATTGTGTATGATAATGTCTGTTTTAGGCTTAAGTTTTGTAATAATTTGTTATATGCAGCAACTAATATTAAATAAAAGATACCCATATTTTTGAGCAGCTCTAAATTTAGCAATTTAGCTCTAAATTGCCAAAAATGATTAGTTGTTATTTAGACATATTTCTTTTCAGCATTTACGGATAGCATGCCACAAGTAGTATGTGCTAAGTGCAGAAAACACCAGGAGAGTAAGTTTTAGCCATAGAGGAACAAAGGTGCAATAGTGAGAAACTTTCTATTTTTGAAAATTGAATGCTAGTATATTTAGATTAATGCTTCTGCTGAATACAACCAAAGCTGATTAAAATATAAAAATAATTCTAAAACATCAAAGACATTTTAAGACAATAAGAAATGTCCATCCTCATCACAGTACCAGACCTTAAATTATACTACAAAGATATAGTAACAAAAATGGCATGGTATTGGCACCAAAAAACATGTAGACCAATGGTACACTATAGAAGACACAGAAACAAACCCACATTACTACAGTTATCTCATACTAGACAAAGGTGTCATGAACAATAAATATAATTCACATCAATAGACTTAAAGACAATCATGATCATCTCAATAAATGTAGAAAAAGCTTTTGACAAAATTCAGCACCCCTTCATGTCCAAAACACTTGAAAAACTAGGGATAGTGGGAACATACCTCAACATTGTAAAAGCTGTCTATGCTAAACCCAAGGCCAACATCATTCTCAAGAAAAATTGAAAGCATTTCCTCTAAAAACTGGAACAAGACAAGGATGCCCTCTTTTACCCTTTCTATTCAATATCGTCCTTGAAACAATCAGAAGAAAGAAATTAAAGGGATATGAATAGGAAAAGAAGAACTCAAACTATGCCTATTTGCCTATGACATTCTCAGAAGATCAAAAACAAAAAAATTCCACCAGAAATCTTCCAAAACTAATAAATGAATTCAGCAAATAGCAGGATATAAAATCAACACTCATAAATCAAATGCATTCCTATACATCATGACGAATCTACTGCAACAAATTAGGAAAACTACCCCATTCACAATAATCTCAAAAAATGTAAAATACTTGGGAATCAATCTAACAAAAGAGGTGAAAGACCTCTACAATAAAAACCACAGAACACTAAAGAAGGAAATTAAAGAAGACCTTAGAAGATGGAAAGATCTCCCATACTCTTGGACAGGCAGAATTAATTTTGTCAAAATGGCCATACTACCAAAAGCATTTCGCAGATATAATGCAATTTCTATTAAAAACCCAATGACATTCTTCAGAGAACTAGAAAAAGCAACCATGGAAATTCATTTGGAAAAATAAGAGACCCAGAATGGCCAAAGCAATCCTTAGCGAGATGGGTGAAACAGAGGCATCACAATGCCAGACAAAACTATACTAGAGATCCATAGTAACAAAAAATGGCATGGTATTGGAACCAAAACAGACATGTAGACCAATGGTACAGAATAGAAGACACAGAGACAAACCCATATAAATAAAGTTACCTCGTACTAGATCAAGGTGTCAAAAACGTTCATTGGAGAAAAGATAGCCTATTCAGCAAATGGTGCTGGGAAAACTGGAAATCCATATGTAACAAAATGAAATTAAACCCCTGTCTCTCACTGCACAAAACAAAGTGGATCAAAGACTTAGGCAGCAGAACAGAGATGCTGTGCCTAATAAAAGAAAAAGTAAGCCCAAATCTTCACTATGTCAGCTTAGAACCTGCTTTTCTTAACAAGAATACTAAAGGGCAAGAAGTAAAATCTAGACTCCATAAATGGGATGGATTCAAACTGAAAAGCTTTCTCACAACAAAAGAAACCTTCAATAATGTGAGGAGAGGTCCTACAGAATTGGAAAAAAATCTTTACCACAGACACCTCAGAGCATTAATCTCAAGGAGATATAAAGAACTCAAAAAACACCAAAAAAACCCCAATCAATAAATGGGCTAAGGAACTAAATAGACACTTCACAGAAGAAGAAATACAATAAGTTAACAAATAAATGAAAAAAATGTTCAACATCTCTATTATTAGAGAAATGCAAATCAAAACTAAGATTTCATCTCCAGTCAGAATGGCAATCATCAAGAATACAAACAACAATAAATGTTGGCAAGGATGTGAGAGGAAAAGATACACTCATACATTGCTGGTGGGACTGCAAATTGGTGCAACCATTCTGGAAAGGAGTATAGTGATTCTTCAGAAAACTTGGAATGGAACCACCATTTGACACAATTATCCCACTCCTTAGCTTATACCCAAAAGACTCAAAATCATTCTACTACACTGATGCAGCCACATCAATGTTCATAGCAGCTCAATTCACAATATCTAAACTATAGAACCAACCTTGATGCCCTTCAATAGATGAATGGATGAAGAAAATGTGGTATATATACACAATGGAATATTACTCAGCCTTAAAGAAGAATAAAATTATGGCATTTGCCTGTAAATGAATGGAGCTGGAGAATATCATGCTAAGTGAAATAAGCCAATTCCAAAAAACCAAAGGCCGAATGTTTTCTATGATAGGCAGATGCTAATTCACAATAAGGGGGGCGGTAGGGAAGAATAGAGGTACTTTGGATTAGACAAAGGGGAGTGAATGGAGAGGAGGGGCTGTGGGGGTAACAATTATAGTAGAATGAATCAGACATTATTACCCTGTGGGTACATATGACTACATGACCGGTGTGATTCTTCATCATGTACAATCAGAAGAATAAGAAGTTATACTCCATTTATATATGATGTGTCAAAATGCATTCTATTGTCATGTATAACTAATTAGAACAAAAAAAAATGGCACAGGATGTCCACCCTCCCATTTCTAAAGAAAGGAAAGAACTAAGGAGCCTGGTAGGAAAAGTTAAGGCAGCAGGTTTTACAGGCTTGGGTCTGTTCTGAAGGAAGACAAGGAGAATAACCAAAAACCTGTGAGACACTGAGAAACTGAGAAAAAAAGATGGGATTTGATGACTCTTATGTGTGTAGAGAGCTCAGAGTCACTCCATGATGTTCAGACAGCAGTTCCCAAGGCTGTGCCTTTCCTGAGCCACTCCATCTTGTAAAGCAGTGGTGTGTCATAAGCTACTCCACTATGAGTTAAGGGCTAAGGTGGAATATCTCTATATCTTGTCTATACAAGTAAACAACCACCGTCTGCCTAGCACAACCTTAAGGCACAAACTGATCAATAAAATATATATTTTTATTCATTCATATTAAATAATGTTTTACTTTTCACTGAGTGGAATATACCACTTTAATGAGCAATAATAATTTTAATATTGTGTAATAGCTATGTGTTAGTTGCATTTTATAGTGTAAAACCATAAATGGGAATAATGTATACTAAATACAGTATGAGGTCATATTTTAATAATATAATTGGAAAAGAAATAATCCCTCAAGGGCAAATTTGTAATTGAGACAAAATAAGGAACATCCTGGGGGTTCATCAAAAATCAAATAATCTTTTCAGAGTTGCTGATACTACTGGCATCAACATTTTTGATATGAAACTTCATTACTTTTTTGATATAAATTCTATCTGCCTTTTGGTCTCACCATATATTCTGCCTTGAATTTTTATACTTTACTTTCAAAATTGGAAAATAAAAATAGATTTCTAATGGCAGAGAAAATTAAGTAAAGCTAGATAATGCATTTCATTTGTTGGAGAACACGACGTTCATGTACAAATGAAGACATTTGTTCATATCTTCATGCTGACCATTTACCTACAGATCTCAATGATGTTAAATATATTAACATATTGGAGATATGTATTCTTAACATTGCCATTATTTCAAGAATTCTATGAAGAATGTTTGAAATAAAACTGTACAAATGTTTCCATTTTGCTTTAGAAAAATGTCTATTCTTATGAAAATATGGTATAAATAAACTCCATATAACCATCTTACAAAAATCCAATTCAATAATTATCAAAATTAGCCTCTTTTGCTTCATCTATCCCTTCCTTGCTGGAGTATTTTTTAAATTTTTGTAGTTGTATATGGACATGATCCTTTTATTTATTTTTATGTGATGCTGAGGATTAAACCCTGTGCTTCACACATACTAGATGAGTGCTCTACCACTGAGCCACTTCACAATCCTTGCTGGAGTATTTTGAAGCAAATCTCAGGCATCCATCATATTGTGCTAGATACATCAGTAAATACCTCTAACAAATATACGGTCAAGAGCAATTCTGAGTCAGAATTGCTGTAAAATCTATGAAAGTTCTGAGCTACTAGAGTGACCAATAGGTCACAAAAACTTTTGTACTATAATCAATATCATTAAGAAATGGAAGCCGGGGGGCTGGGGTTATGGCGCAGTGGTAGCGTGCTCGCCTGGCATGCATGAGGCACTGGGTTCGATCCTCAGCACCACATAAAAATAAAATAAAGATATTCTGTCTGCCTACAACTAAAAAATAAATGTTAGAAAAAAAAAAAAAGAAAGAAAGAAATGGAAGCCGGGCGTGGTGGCACACGCCTGTAATCCCAGCACTTTGGAGGCTGAGACAGGAGAATCGTGAGTTCAAAGCCAGCCTCAGCAACGGTGAGGCGCTAAGCAACTCAGTGAGACCCTGTCTCTACATAAAACACAAATTAAGGCTGGGGATGTGGCTCAGTGGTGGAGCACCCCTGAGTTTAATCCCTGGTACCAAAAGAAAGAAAAAGAAAAAAGAATGGAGAAGCCAACCTGCAAAATGGGAGAAAATATCTGCAAATCATCTGTTAAAAGAACTTGTATTCAGACCATATAAGGAATTCCACAATTCAATAATAAAAACACAAACACAGAATATCCAATTTAAAAATGAGCAAATGAATATTTCTTCAAATCAAATATGCAAACAACCACTAAACCCTTGATAATGTGCTCAGTGTTAGTCAGTAAGGAAATCAAGACAAAAAAATCAGAAAAATGAGGTACTTCTTCATATTCACTAGGATCATTGTAATTTTTAAAAAGCCATATAAACATTTGTGAGAATGTGTAGAAATTGAGACCTTCATACGCTGTTGATAGGAATGTAAAATGGTACAGCTGCTTTACAAAACTGTTTAGCAGTTCCCTACAAGTTGAAAATAGTGTTTCATTGAAGAAGCAATTCCACTCCTAAGTTTATACACACAAGAAATACATCCACATACATTCACACAAAACTTGTACATAAATGTTCATGCAGCCTTATTGATAGCAAACAAAGTAGAAACAACCCAAACGTCCACCAACTGGTGAATGGACAAGTAAAATGTTTTGCCACTGGAGCCAAGCTCCCCAGAAGATAGTCTTATGGAATTTCCAGAGAAGAGGAGAACTCTACTCAGGACAAGTTGTGTCCTTGATGTATGTGATGGAAAAGCATCTCAGTACATGTCAGTATAGGCAGAGATTTACTTAAGGAAGTAAGGGATACAGATTCAAGGGAGAATTCAGGCCATCTGGAGAATGACAGATGTGGTTTTGTAGTTCCTGGCTGTTCTTTAAAAGAAACTTGGTGATGGGCTGGGATTGTAGCTCAGCGGTAGAGCGCTTGCTTTGCATGCGTGAGGCCCTGGGTTCGATCCTCAGCACCACGTACAAAGCAATAAAATAAAGACATTGTGTCCATCTACAACTAAAAAAAAATTAAAAAAAAAAAAAAGAAACTTGGTGAGGGATGGGTATGGCAAGGTATGTAAAAATAACACCAATTTGGTGGTCTCATAATGGTTTCTAGTGGTCTGCTCATTCTCATGATCCTTAAGCTGACATGGTCGCAACTATCTGATCAATAAATAATGTTGGAAAGGTTTTTTAAAAAGCACATCTCTCTTTGCTTAATACATTTATTGGGCTAATGAACAGTGTACAAGTTAATTATCATAAGTGAATGATTTTATGGTAACTCAGATTTACATATTTCCCAGAAATTATGAAGTGACAGGAGAAGAGAGTGGCCTAGAGAGTGATAGACCTGGAAAAGTATGTGAAACTTTAAATTAAAACATTTCCTTTTTTTCCCTTTATGTTGCCTTTCTAGCTATTTATTTCTTCTGTTCTACTTCAGTTTTTTTATACAATGGGATTTATTCCACCATAAAAAGGAAGAAAGTATTGACACATGCTAAAACATGAATGAACCTTGAAAACATGATGCTTAATGAAAGATGCCAGAAACAAAATGTCATTTATTATATGACACCATTTTTTTTTTATTTTTTATTTTTTAAAATATTTTTTAATTGTAGATGGACACAATGTCTTTATTTTATTGCCTTGTATGTGGTGCTGAGGATCGAACCCAGGGCCTCACGCATGCTAGGCAAGCGCTCTACCGCTGAGCTACAATCCTAGCCCATGACACCATTTATATAAAATGTCCAGAATAGGCAAATCCATAGGGATAGAAAGTAGGTTAGTGGTTGCCTAGGGAATATCTGTGTGTGTGTGGGGTGGGGATACAGAGTTGTTGCTTTGAGATGATGAAAATGTTCTCAAGTTCATTGTCATGATGGTTTTATAACTATGAATTTGCTGGATTATGTACTTTGAATATGCATTTATTAGTCATTACAGAAATGTAACCAGATGCAAATCACTTGTATCTCTCAATAAATCTATTTTTAAGTTAAAGTTTTAAATAAAACTTAAAATTTTTATTTTATTTATTTACTTATTTTTATTGGTCCATAATTATAAGTAACAGGATCCATTATGCTATATTTGCACATGAATGTAAGATATTTTGATCAATCTCATTCCCCTTTCCTTCCCTTTCCCTTCTCTCCTCCCTTCCTGTGATCTGCTTGCTCCACTCCACTGATCTCTCTTCTATTATTCTTTAAATTTGTGTATTATATTTATATATAAAAGCGAGATTCATTTTGGTACATTCGTAGATGGGCCTGGCATAATTTGGAAGATTTCTTCCCCAGTACTTTCTGATACCCTCCCCTCCTCCCAATCCCTTTTCTCTATTCCATGTTCTATAAAATTTAAAAACTTTGAATAACATAATGACTTCAAAATTGATGTCATTAAAACGTAGTGTTAAGGGGCTGGGATTGTAGCTCAGTGGTAGAGCGCTGGCCGTGCATGCCTGAGGCACTGGGTTCGATCCTCAGCACCACATAAAAAGAAATAAAATAAAGATATTGTGTCCATCTACAACTGAAAAAATATTTTTAAAAAAACGTAGTGTTAAGTGTAGACATCTTTTCTGATGGACCTGGGGAATATCCAGAGAATATGAAGGCCTGATTGAGGATGAATAAAAATAATTGTAACTCAAGTCTAGAAGGACTTCGAAATGTTGAAGTCTGAAGGGCTGGGTGAAGGCAGCCTATCCTTGTGCAACAACACTCCTTTCTAGAATGTTATATACCATTTCTAGAATGTTACTAAAGTTGAAAAGAAAATATATCCAACTTATTTGAGAATTCGTGCCCCACACCAGCAAATGCTTTCCATCTGGGGCCTCATTCATCCGCTGCGGTCTTGCCGAGGGTAGCACTACTGGCAACATCTGGGGCACGGCCACCGCGCAGGCAAAACTGCGCATGCGCACCGTTCCCCGCCGCTTCCGGCTCGGCCTCGCCTGCACACCCTGGAGCCGCAAAGCTAGCGGTTCGCGGAATCGGCTTTCCACGCGGCGAGTGACTGTCGGCAGGGTGCCAACCTCTCGGCGCCTGCGCAAACGGCGGGCGTCCGTCACCATGACAGCGCCTGCTGGGGGCCCGGGTAAGCAGTGGTCCCCACGGCTTTCGGCCGGGAGGGCTCGGTGCAAGTGCGCGGTGCGGGTCCTGAGCCGTGAGCTCGCCGTCCGCTTTCCCCCGGATGAGCCCGGAGTTGGAGATCTTTGAGAGACTCTCCTGGCAGCAGGGGAGTGTTTCGGGTCCTCGAAGCCCTCCTCACCTGGTTTGCCTTGAACCGAGCGGCTCCTGGCAGCTGGGTATGGGCCCGGGTCTACACTTGGCGCGCGCTCACCATCCGCTGGGAGAGAACCACGGTTCCCTGGAGGGCGTTAAAGAAAAGGCGTTTAGGGCGCCCAAGAACGACAGGTTTATTGCCTTTGGAGGTCTTGGTTGGATAATTTCAATAGACAAAATCGGGAGTAGCCCGTGGTCAGTTCGCTGCTGCTTTGGGAATTGGTTGAGACTGGCAATGCAGACAAGGCACGGAGCTCGGCCTTCCACCTTCTCGACGCACGACCTTTGCAGGCTACTAACTAGTGTGTGCTGTTGTTTGACCTCTGGAACCCAAGGTGTTTTAAACCGCGGGCGTGGAATTCCCCAGAAGGTTACAGTCTCTTTTACATAAGCATGGGTATTACAGCATTAGCCTACCTCCGTGACACGTTCCATCTTCAGCTGAGATATTGTACTGAATGTAAACATAGTACGGTGATCATTATGGGGCACTTAAAGTATATTGAAGCAGGAAAAAGCTTTGCAATACCAGCACTTGGACGCATCACTAGTGGTACCTTTTTGGTGTTTTCTTTTTTAAAAAAAATATTTTTTGTAGTTGTAGATGGACAGAATGTCTTTATTTTATTTGTTTATTTTTATGTGGTGCTAAGGATTGAACCCAGTGCCTCACACATGCTAGGCAAGTGCTCTACCACTGAGCTATACCCCCAGCCCCTTTTTGGTGTTTTTTAACAATCCATTCATGCTAGTGGTGACCCCCGTGACCCAGACACCTCCTGTCAGGCCTCACCTCCTAACACCACTACAGTGGGGAAGAAGTTTCTAATACATGAACCTTGGAAGATACATTCAAACCATAGTATGAATAATGCTGTGGTGGACATTTGTGTGCAAGTTTTTGTGTGACTGTATGGCAGATTATTTTTAATGGTGAATCTGGTAGACATTTTGAGGAACTAGAAGTAACTTTAATGATCGTCTAGTCCAAGGGTCAGCAAACTTGAAAAAAATAATAATTTATCACCTCACATACTAATCATTTATGATGAATAAAAAATAATTTATCACCTCACTAGTCATTTATGATGAAAATATTTAAAATCTCCTAGAGCATGATAAAACTAGGGGAATTTGGCGTGAGTATAGGGGGCAAATGAGAACTCTGTATTTTTGCTTATTATTTTTCTATAAGTCAGCTGCCTCAAAAAAGTCTTAATTTAGGAAAACTGCAAGTGATTTTTCCTTTCTCTTGGCCCTATTTTCAGAGTTACAGCCGGCTTAAGATAGTAATATTAATACCCTGGATCATAAGTAATCAGAGGCTTCTTAAATTCTAAAGATGTACATACAGTCCTTGACTTAGGATGGTTTGACTTATGATTTTTTTTTTTACTTTATATGGTGCAAAAATATACTGGTGCATCCATTCCATTTTCCACATTCAGTATAGTATTCAATAAATTACATGACATATTCAACACTTTATGGTAAAATGGACTTTGTGTTAGGTGATTTTGCCCAAGTGTAGCTCACTGTAAATCTTCTAAACATACTTAACGTAGGCTAGGCTAAGCTTGGATGTTCAGTAAGTTAGGTGTATTCAGTGCATTTTTTATTTATGGTATTTCCAACTTACAATTGGTTTATTGGGACATAACCCCATCATAAATTAAGGAGTGTCTGTACACAGTTGTGGCTGAGTACAAATGTAGCAGTTTCACTCGTTAAAAGGGCAAGAACTTTTTAATTCTAATGTTTCTAAATTCTTCAGTCATACTATTTGTGAATGTTTTATTGGTGCACTGTAATTATACATAGTAGTGGGATTCACTGTTACATATTTGTACATGCACACAATAGAACAATATAATTGCCCATTATTAATTTATAAGTTGCCTGCATAAAACTTTCAAATGCAGTGTATTTAGTTGAAAGGTGCCATGGAAATACCTTATTATGAATTATTATCTAACAACTAGGTCCATTAAGTAACCATTTCCTTAAGTCATTTGGTGTTATCTTAAAGACTTTATTTATAACAGCCACATCAGTCACATATTCTGTTGTGAGAATATACTGTGATTTAATTATCATCCTATTCTTGGACATTTGTTAGAACCAATAATAGGCCTTCTATAATGCCTGATTTAAATATTTAAAAAATGATAGCCATGCATTGCCATCTAAGTCTGAAAAGTGTCTGACTCTATTCTGTATGCTAGGTAGAGCCATATGTGTTGTGTGGGAGACTGCTTGGGGATAGTGAATTCTCCAGCTAACCTTTCCTTCTTTATTCTATAGGCCAACATCTAGGATGGTTGCTGGGTCCCATACATATTAGTTAGAAGTTTATTTATTTGCTCCTCTGTTCACTGATAAAATATTACTTTTATTTATAAATTTCTGACAGCCTTTTTTAGGTTTTTAACTGTTGTTAGGTGGAGTTTAAACAACAGAGGACAGACTCTTACACATAGGGAATTTTTAGCCAATGTTTAAGTGAGAAAACAATAATTAGTGATGTTAATATTATGAATAACTTTTTTTTTTTTGGTACCAGGGATTGAACTCAGGGGCACTCGACCACTGAGCCACATCCCCAGCCCTATTTTGTGTTTTATGTAGAGACAGGGTCTCACTGAGTTGCCTAGTGCCTCGCTGTTGCTGAGGCTGCCTTTGAATTTAGGATTCTCCTGTGTCAGTCTCCCAAGTGCTGGGATTATAGGCGTGCCACTGCACCCGGCTTTTTTTTTTTTTTTTTTAACTTTTTTTGTGGTGTGAGAGATCAAAGTCAGGGTCTTGCACATTTTTTTTTTCTTTTTAAAGCTTTTAAAAAATTTTAAATATTTAATTAAGAAAAATCTGGTATGCCAAAAGTAGTTGATAGACATAGGAATTATTTATATTCGTACATACTCATATGAGTTTCTGAGAGTCATAATTTGAAGGTGAATATGTAGCAAAATATGAGATTTGAATTTTATTTATTTACTTTTTTGTTTGTTTTTTGGTGTTTGGTACTAGGGATTAAACCCAGGGGCACTTAACCACTGAGCCATATCCCCAGCACTTTTTTTAAAAAATATTTTTTAGTTATACATGGACATAGTGTTTTTATTTGGTTTATTTATTTTTATGTGGTGCTGAGGATCGAACCCAGTGCCTCACATGTGTGAGGCAAGCGCTCTGCCACTGAGCCACAACATCAGCCCCAGCACTTTTTATTGTTTATTTTGAGACAGGTTCTCATTAAGTTGCTGAAGCTGACCTTGAACTTATGGTCCTCCTGACTCTATCTCCTAAGTCTTTGGTATTATGGACCTGTGCCATCATGCCTAGCCTGCTGTTTGAATTTTAAATTGTCAATAGACAACAAGACTTAAGGTGGAGAAAACAAATTGCATAAAACCTACAAGTTTTAACTATAGCTTTGGCTTTACATAATTTAGGGCCACAATTGTTAGAGGATATCATAAAATTTCCTGCTCTTAAATTTTCTGCTTTTTACTGGTTTTATTTTCTTTCTACATTTTTTATACTTCTGATGTTAAGACCATTTTGTGTATCTACTAATTATATTATTCATATGTATTATATACGTACCACATCATAAGTATTTTTTTGTTTTTTTAATCTTATATTTTTCTCAGTCTAATTACTTTGTTATTCTCTCTGAAAGTATTCTGTCCATTTTTATTAAAAAAAATTTTTTTTATTCCATAACCCAGCTATCCCTTTTCTGGGCATATACCCAAATAAAATAAAACCACTATCTCTTAAAAATATCTCTGTGAACATTACTCACAATACCCAAGTTGTGGAAACAACTAAGATGTCTAAAGGCAGACAAATGGATCAAGAAGATGTGCTGTGCCCACACATGTGCATGCGCATGAGCACACACATGCACACTCGCACACACACTCAATGGAATACTATTTAGCCCTAAAAAGAATGAGATTTGCTATTCACCACAATATGGATGAACTAGAAGGACATTATTATGCTAAGTGAAATAAGCCAGACACAGAAAGAAAAAGATCTCATGACTTCATTTATATGTGGAATCTAAAATATAAAATTTGAAATATACAGAAATGGAGAATGAAATTGGAGAAATGGTGAGATGTAGGGCAGATGATAGAAAGTGGTAAATATGTTGGATGAACAGATAGAGACTTCATGTACAACACGAGGATATATATATAATATTAGTGTGTATGTGATTTATGCTCATTGAGTAGATTTTAGCTACTCTTGCCACAAAAACAGGTAACTATGTCAGATGACTGATGAAGTTAATTTGCCTCATTATAGCAGGCTTTTACTATCAATATGTATCTTATATTATCTATCTTAAATATATATAAGAAAACATTTTTAAAATCCACTCCATTAAGGAAACCTTCTTTTTCATGTAAATACTGTCATTTTAGGATCTTGGAGTGAAAATATACTGGAATATTTTCTGAGAAATAACCGGATTACAACAGAAGATGGCGCTGAGATCATCTGGTATCATGCAGCTAACCACAAGGCACAGATGAATGAGGCATTGAAAAGTAAGTCAGTCCAGTTTCTGATGTTTACTTTAGAGAGTAGATTAATTCAATACTTTTTTTGATATCTAGCCAAAATTTTTTTGAACTCGCTAGATTAAGACTAATCTAGCAAATTCACTGAACAAGGGAGTAAATTCTACTTCCACCTGAACAGTGAGAAACAGCAATCTGGACATTTGTAGCTGCTAGAACTTTCTTCAAAAGGGCTGTTCCAAAATTTGAATTTGGGGATGATGGTGGAAGTTAGAAATTATCTCTCAATTAAACTGTACCCTCTGACCTAGACTTATGGGTAATACAAGTAATATTTTGAACTCCATCTACTAATTTGGCTATTTTATTTCTCAGAATCCTTTCGGAAAATGAAATGCTGTTTGTTGGAGCCTTCAAACCACCTCCATAGCCTTATGGCCCTGTACAAACTGGCCTGTTTCTCCAAGTTTGCCTGTCCCAGTGTTCTTAGTTTGCATCTCTACCAGCCTTAGAGTTTCTCTTATGGCTCAGCTCTTTTCCTCCTCTGACTGCCCTATACATTCTTTCCTGGAATGCTCTCTTCCCACACTTTGCCTGTCTAGCCTCTTAAACATCCTTTGATATCAACTGAATTGCTCGTTTCTTTATGCAGACTTTTCTTGACCCCAGAATCAAAATTCAGGGTAGCTCCTTATACTTTTCTTTAACATGTGGACTTCTGTGTCCAGTTTCTTTTATTTAGCATACTTTTAAAGTTCATTTATGTTCTGATGTCTATCGTTATTTCATGTCTATTTATAGTTGTATCATTTCATTGTATGGATGTATCAGCTTGTTTATCCATTCATCAGTTGATAAGTATTTCAGTTTCTAATTTTTTGCTACTTTTACTACTGCCATGAACATTCATGTACAAAGTTTTTATGGGCATATGTTTGCAATTCTTTTGCATTATGTGTTTATAAAGTAGAATTGCTGAGTCATAGTAAGTATATTTAATTTTTTAAGGAACTAGCATACATTTCTAAAATGGCTATACCTTTTATATTCCCGCTGAAGTATAGATAAGGATTCTAATCTTTCCATATCTTTGCCAACATTTGTTATTATATATTCTTAAAAATAGCCATCTCATGTGATTTGACATATTATTGTGATTTTTTTAAAAAAATATTTTTAGTCCTAAATGGACACAATATTTTATTTACTTGGAAAATTTCAAAAGTATGACAACAGTTTAAGGGAAATTCATTTAGCTACTTAGCGTGTTTGCTTGTCTGTAACAAATAAGGATTTGAGTACAGTACCTGGCATGTAGTAGTTACTCAGTGTTAGTTTTCTTTTGTTCCTTTTATCTTCTTAACAAGGGACATGGCATCTCCTGCAGTTCTGCAGTTTATCAGCATTAACTTAAGTTTTTTTATTTGGATAGGTACTGCTCACATGATAGAGGCTGATGTCCTTCTTCCAAGTAATGGATCAGAGCATGCGCAACCAATCATGGCCCATCCCCCTGAAACAAACAGTGATAATACTCTACAGGAGTGGCTGACAGAGGTTATGAAGAGCAATAAAGGAATCAAGCTGGATTTCAAGAGGTATTTGTACAAATATGCTGCTGGTTGTTATAGAGTAAGTTTGGGGAGCCAGTTTGTACAGGGCCTTCAGGCTATTGAGGTGGTTTGAAGGCTCCAACAAAAGTTACTCCAACTGTGTCTGACTATCCACTTTTATTTATTTATTTGGTACCAGGGCTTGAACTCAGGGGCACTCGACCACTGAGCCACATCCCCAGCCCTATTTTGTGTTTTATGTAGAGACAGGGTCTCACTGAGTAGCTTAGCACCTTGCCATTGCTGAGGCTGGCTTTGAACTCATGATTCTCCTGTCTCAGCCTCCCAAAGTGCTGGGATTACAGATGTGTGCCACCGCACCCAGCTTGACTATCTACTTTGTACCTTATCCAAAATGAAAATGGCATTATAGACTCTAGTATTTTTTGGAGTGGACCTAAGACCTAGTGAGCTATTTGTTATAATTGTTTCTTTGAGGCTAAAGCTAATTTTTATAAAGGGATTTATCATGTGTGATCATTGTGATAACAGAATGCTAAATTTAAAGTAATTTTGTTAAAAAGTAGTCTGGGAAGGGGAGGTTGGAGAATTTTTTTGATGTGTATTCAGTTTGATTTATGTTATTACATTTGTAAAGGAAATTATTTGGAATTTTTCAGGAACCAAAGTATTGCTTAAAAATACTATTTTGGAGACATTGATAATGAAGATGAGACTAACTGTCAATTCTTCCCTGTTCCCATCATAGGAAATTTTGCTTTAAGTATTTTGATGTGTAAAAATTATAGGTAATGCCAGGAATATACTGCAACATCAAAAAAGCTCACCATAAGCCCTATGAAGGCTGCTGCTATTGAAATCCAGGATTGGCAGTAAACCTGCCTCATCTCTGAGTCATATTTAAAATTGAGTTTAAAATTAATCTCCAAAATAATTATTTGGAGATTTTGTGAGATTATTAAAATGACTAACCATTTGTTATAGGTTAACTATACCAATAAGCCTCATTATTTGGTTGGTGAATGAATAAATATATAGAATCTTGACATACAGGGGTTTTAATTGACTAGAACTTGTGAGTTAAAGAGCTATCTTAAAATCATAAGGCTTTTCGAGCGATGACTAGTTCAGCTCTGTTTTATGAACAAAGAGACTTAGTCCCAGAGAGATTAGGTGATTTACCTAAGGATGACAATTAAACTCTGCTGCCTGAAGTAGCACTAGATCCTAGGCATTCTCTGTACTATGATAAAGCATTTGATCTTTGATGCTTGGCAGTTTAAAGTTTTGAATTACCTTGCCTTTTGATGTGCTCAATTTTTTGTACATCTACTATTGCCTCTTGGATTACTCCCTGTGATCTATTCTTTGGCTCCTCATATATTAGCCTATTTATTCTTTTTTAGTTTTGGATGGACACAATACTTTTATTATTTTAATTTATTTATTTTTATGTGGTACTAAGGCTCCAACTCAGTGCCTCGCATGTGCTAGGAAAATGCTCTACCACTGAGTGTTGTACCCCAGCCCAGTTATTCTTAAGTGCTAGCAGCTACCACAAAAGAACTGGTTCACTGGGCTGGAGTCGTGGCTTCAGCGGTAGAGCGCTTGCCTAGCATGTGCGAGGCACTGGGTTCGATCCTCAGCACCACATAAAAATAAAGGTATTATGTACACCTATAACTAAAATAAAAATATTTAAAAAAAAAAAAAAGGAACTGGTTCACTAAAAAATAAAATTTTACAGGGATTTTTTTCCCCTAACATTTGAAGGGGAATGAATGTAAATTAATGGTTATAAGAACACTTATTATGCATCAGACACTGTTCTAAAAGCATTGCATTTATTTTTTATTTAATCCTTGTAACAATCTCTTAGTAGATTGCTGCTATCCTCATTTTTCAAATGAGGCAACAAAGACAGAAGGTCCGAGGTCACATTGTGGGTAACAAAGAGCTGTCACCTTGACAGGAAAGTTCATGCTCTTAACACTACCTGTGTGAGAGTAGCTGAACAATATTTTAATTGATGTTTAGTAGTTCTCATTTTTTGTTTCTAAGTTACATTGCTTAGTATATAAATAATAAGTGACATATGGTAGTTTTAAAATTTTATTGTCATCCCCAATTTCTATATGTAATTCATAGGAGAATAAGATAAGATATTCAGTACAATGCTATTTTGATTTTTATGGCGATGTAGTATGTTTTGTTGTTGTTTTCTGTTTTTGTTTTTGCAGTATCAAACCCAAAGCCTCACACATGCCAGGCAAGCACTCTACCACTGTGCTACATCCCCAGTCCATCTTTTTTTGTTTGTTTTTTGTTTGGTTTGGTTTTGTATTTTTGGTACTGGGGATTGAACTCAGGGGTACTTGACCACTGAGCCACATCCCCAGCCCTGTTCTGTGTTTTATGTAGAGACAGGGTCTCACTGAGTTGCTTAGTGCCTCACCATTGCCGAGGCTGGCTTTGAACTCACGATTCTCCTGTCTTAGCCTCCCAAAGTGCTGGGATTACAGGTGCGCGCCACCATGCCTGGCTCCCAGCCCATCTTAGTAGTATGTTTCAAAGTTGAGTCTTTTTTTTTTTTTTGAAATATTTTTTAGTTGTCAATGGACCTTTATTTTATTTATTGATATGCGACGCTAAGAATCGAACCCAGTGCTTCACACATGCTAGGCAAGTGCTCTACTACTGAGCTACAACCCCAGCCCTAAAGTTGGTCTTGCCACTAGCTCTGTTCTTTTTGGTCAGCATTAGTTTGGCTATTTTGGGTCTTCTGTGGTTTCATATGAATTTTAGATTTGTGGTTTTAACATAGCATTGGTACAGTACAAGACAGGAAGAATTTAAGGCAGAGAAATGAAAGCATTTAACTTAGAATTTATAAGGCCCAGCATTAGGGCTTCTTAATCCATTAAAATCTAGGGCCTTCATTTCAGGAGCAGAAGAATGAGAAGACAGTCTCTTTCACTCTACTGCTATGTAGTAGAAGAAGAATGAGAGACTAGAAGCTAAATGCTGGAGCCTGGTTTCTCTGGTTCATTTCACAATTTACTGAGAATATTAATTTTTCCTCTAAAGGCAGGAGGCACAAAAGGAGTGGAGAGAAGAAAGATAGAAGCGCAGATGGAAGTGTCCTCTCCTAAGATGAAGCAGAAGTGTGAAGAGTGTTGCTGAGTGTTCTCTCCAGCACCAGTCTTCACAATGCTTAGCTTTTCATCACAGTATTCATTGCAGCTAACTTCTTTAGAAATGAGCATTTCTAAAAGTTCAGAAGGATTAATCTTAAAGGTTCAGAAGATAGAATTAGAAGTAGTGAGGTTTTCTAGTAGATTATGTGTACAATTTTGAAAACTAAAAATGATGTAGGCTGATTAAAACCTTATTTTAAAGTGCATAGGTGTCAGCTAGGGTAGATGTAGGGAGAAAATGTAGGGAGAAAAAAAAAAGCAGCTTTTCAGTTTAACTAAAATATTCTTGTCTCTAGTTTCTAGAATAGGTGCTTACAGTAAAAGAAAAATAAATGTGGAACTTATAAAAGCTTTAAGGAAATACAGGTTTTTGCTTTCCAGTTATTTTTAGAAATGTGTTTATGTCTCCAAACTCACGCAAAGAATACATGAGGGAAAAAAAAAAGTTCTCTTTTTCCTTCACAGATGCAGTGCCTGGACACACTTGGTATTTCATGAATGTGAATGTGCAGGTTATGAGTACATTTCATTTATTGTCTTATTTATATACTCTCTGATGAGTGAATACTTATGTCTTATATTGTTTCACACTTAGTGATCCTAATATGGAGAGCTTTGAAACCCCTATTTGGTCCATAAGTAGTGGCATTATTCATATACTGATAGAACCTTTAAGTTCTTTTCATGAATAATAAGTATAAATCTACATTTTGAGATATCTTTCTCTTCTGTGTGTGATCATTGATTTTATTTAATTCAGTTTTATTGTTATTTTTTAAATGAATTTGAGAACATTAAGACCATTAGTCTAAAAGAACTTTTTTTACTCTAGGAATATTTCCCATTGATACCAAACTATATTTTTAGTCTGGCAGCTGTGGAACCATCCATGATACTCTTGGAAAATGTGAAGAGGCATCTGAAGTGTCCTGTATGGATTAATGCTGATATTCTCCCTGGTCCAAATGGAAATAACAAAGTAGTAGATGCAAAACCATTTATAGACACTGTGACATCCTTCTTTCCAGATGTGACATTTTCCCTGGGTTGGACAACAGGATGGCATCCTAAGAAAGTCAATGAAGGTGATAATGCTAATAATTTATTTTTTGTTAGTCAAGTTAAAATATCCTTCAGTTATAAAAATAACATCTTTAATATACATTCAAAAAATCATCCCATAAAATGTAAGAGCCTAATGGAGAGAAAGACCTGACCCAACAGGTATGTGTATGACCCTTCTGTTATTTTAGACAGACACTGTGTCCATTGGTGGTATCTTATCACAGAGCTTCTGTGGGAAATATTTATTTGCAAGGTCTAGAATAACCAAAGTTGCCACTTTAAGTTCTTTGAACAAGTCCCAAGGTGGTCTCTTTCAACTTGTAAAATATTTTAGGCACTCCCCATCTTCTTTAGAAAAAACTCCATAAGTCAGATGTTGGAAGCTTTTCAAATGATATAAAACCAACAGTGGTTGAAACTTTTCAAACATTTCAAATGATATGAAACCAAAGGAGCACAAGTTCTGCTCCCTAGTCATTTGACAGGGCCCTCACTGTTCTTGTGGCTGGTAGGAGAGCGAGAAGCCAGAAGACACTGTAGGTTGGATTCCTTCTTTTCATTCTTGTCTTTCTGCAGGCAGACCTCACATTCAGCTTCTTCTGGTTGAAACTTATGACACTATTGGGTTTATCTATTTCTTCACACATCCTATGTAGTGATTTCCAGCTAATCAGCCAGTAATCAAATTCTCTGGGCCATCTCCCCACATGGTAAATATAAAATCACCAACTAAAAAGACATTAGAGCCTATTGAGATTTTAGCTTTTGTCCTGTGTGTTTCAGGGTGTTCAGTTTTTATTCACGTGTTTTTTTCTGTTCGACTATGCTGAGGATGGAACCCGGGGTTTTGCACATGCTAGGCAAGTGATCTACCACTGAGTTACAACCCTGGCCCCAGATGTAAAGTTTTATATCCAGTACAAGGTTAGAGTAACTGCTGTCTAGTGAGTAGTAACATTTAGCTAATGACCCTAATAACCAATAATTGATATAATTGAGAGAAAAAAATAATGTACTTTAATTTTCTTTTTGGTACTGGAGATTGAACTCAGGGGCACTCGACCACTGAGCCACATCCCCAGCCCTATTTTGTGTTTTATGTAGAGACAGGGTCTCACTGAGTTGCTTAGTGCCTCGCCATTGCTGAGGCTGGCTTTGAACTTGCGATTCTCCTGTCTCAGCCTCCCTAAGTGCTGGGATTACAGGCTTGAGCCACTGCACCTGGCTTCCACTTTAATTTTCTAATAATTTAATTTTTTTTTAGATTCATTAAAGTATGTAGCAGATAATTTTAAATGTTTGAAGATGATAAACTAGAAACCATCTGGTATCCCTGTACTGGTTCTAAATTCTATTTTGCTAATAACTGTTTAGTCTAACTCTAGTCTTAGCCTCAGGCTGAACTGAGTTCAGCCATATGTGGGTCTTTGGTCGTCTTCGGGCCACTTTTCCCTTCCTGGCTTCTTATCATTGCCAACTTGGGCTTTATCCTCCCTTCTTTTGCTGCACTGTTAAAAAATAGAGGTCATAGGTTTATAGTCACATAGGCATAGTTTCTGTTAGCAGCCCCTTCTTCTAATGATAAAAATATTATTTTCTAAATTTTAAAGAAAACATTTCTCTTCTATTCCTCAGGAATTTAGCTGCCAAACCAACATATTGACTTAGGATTTCTGTATTGAATTTAACTTACAATACTTTTTACAACCAACTTTTGAGTTGAGGGTGATTTTTTTTTTTTTTAAAAGCTGGTCATGTTCTTTTTTTTTTTTTTAATATGTTTTTAGTTGTAGATGGACACAATGTCTTTATTTTATTGCTTTGTACATGGTGCTGAGGATCGAACCCAGGGCCTCACGCATGCGAGGCAAGCGCTCTACCACTGAGCTACAATCCCGGCCCCGAGTTGAGGGTGATTTTTAAAAATATTTTTCTCATGCTGTTTATGAACAGGCAAGTGTGTTAACATGTCTTAACATGATCAATTTTATAACTTTATTTTTTGGTACCGGGGATTGAACCCAGGGGCACTTAACCACTGAGCCACATTCCTAGCCCCCCTTTTTTTATATTTTATTTAGAGACAGGATCTCACTAAGTTGCTTTGGGCCTCCTTAAGTTGCTCAGGCTGGTTTCAAACTCATGATCTTCTTGCGTCAGCCTTTTAAGCCACTGGGATTATAGGCATGTGCCACCACACCTGGCACGATTTCTACTTTAGTTAAAATGTACAGATAATTTGGAATAGCCAAAAATAAAATGGATTTGAAGTTAATTATCACTTAAACAGCTAGTAAATACCTAGCACCTTATTTTAAGAAAGAAAATACAACTAGAAAATCTGTTTATAGAGAATATTAATGATATAGATATATCTAAGAGAAAATCCTTAGTACCTTTAAAGTAAGTAAAAATAGTGTCAAATTTGCTTTTTTTGCATTTGATAGATTAGCAAAACCTTTTTGAATTTTTGTTTTGTTTTGCTTTTTCGTGCTGGGGGTTGAACTCAGGGCCTTGTATATGCTAAGCTCATGCTCTATCACTGAGCTATACCCCCAGCCCCAGTAAAATCTTCTTGTTTTAAATTTTTTTGTTGAATTTGCTCCAGGGTATTTATGGCATGATTTTTATCTACATATTCCACTCAAAACATTTTCTTGGGCTGAGGATGTAGCTCAGTAAGTAATAAAGTGTTTGCCTGGCATGCACCAGGCCTGGGGTTCAATCCCCAGTATTGCAGAGAAAAAAATTCTTCCTTGCATTATATGTTATTTAATTCACTCCAATTCCAAATGGAAATTTTTATGAATTATGTATGAGTTTACCTGTAGATTATCTATGGATTTCCTTATTAATAAGTAATTTAGTTTATAATTTAATCAACTCACAAGATTCCAATTAAAAACTTAAATTTCTTTACCTTTCAGGGTACAGTTGGACAATGGTGAAGGAGATGGAATATATATGCAATGGACTGAATCAGCCTGTGACATTCCCTGTCAGAGCAGCATTAGTCAGGCAATCTTGTTCTCAGTTACTCTGGTTGTTAAAGAAATCAAACAGGTATGTATTAGTTTAACAATATAGGGTGTGCATGTGAGACAGATAGAAAGGGCATGAAAATTGACTATGGAAAGACAGTGTGAGAGAAGGAGACAGAGGGAAGAAAAATAGTATTTAAGTACAGTAGGCTGAAGCTCCTTGATGAGCCTTCACTTATTCAACATCTTCTTCCATAGAAAAGTTTAATAAATGTTTTCATCTTTTTATTATGTGAGTAGATAAAATAGTTTCTCTTTGAATTACATTATAATTTCAGAAATCTTTTTCATATGAAATCTTTATCTTAATATTTAATAAGTTGAACCACCTATTAACTATTAAAATGTATTATAAAGTTACAGATATTTAAACAGTTTTGATACTATATTTTTAATAGACTAGTCAATGGAAAGTTTAAAAGTAAACCCGAATCTATCATGTGTAGGAAAAAGCTGGCATTGCACATCACTGGGACAAAAGTTTAATAACTGATGTTAGCATGGCCATTTAACCATGTAGGTAAAATAATGCTGACATCTTTTTGTCCTCTTTCCAAAATAAATTCCAGTTGAATTAAATCCTTGAACATCAAATAGTAAATGCATAAAGAAAAAACATGGGGGCTGGGATTGTGGCTCAGTGGTAGAGTGCTTGCCTCACTTGTGGGAGGCACTGGGTTTGATCCTCAGCACCACATATAAATAAATGAATAAATAAAGGTCAATCAACAACTAAAAAAAATTTAAAGAAAAAACATGGGATGGCATTTAAATATAGTTTCAGAATAGAGACTATCTTTCTTCTTAGTACTAGAGGCACAAAACCCAGAAAACATAAGGAAATTTTGATATTTGAATACATGAAAATGGGAAGAGTCTGGTAAAAATATCCTCTTTATATATGTCAGAGAAATGTAAAGGATTTTAACACATAATTTTTACAAATCATCCAGAGAAAGATCTAGGTTAATAATTCATCAGGTTGGAGACAGTAGCAGAAGCTGACACACATACATTACTAGCAGGAGTGTAAACTGGCCAGTAATTTCCTTAAGAGAAATGGGAATTTAGCCATGAGTTTCATCAGTGAGAGCTTATTTTATTAGTAGAAGTTCATATAAGCACATAGACATAGGTATTAGGATATTCTTGAAGCATATTAGTTGTAAAAAGACTTGAGACATTCTTAATACCTATCAGTCAGAAATTGATTGAATAAATTATGATACACCCATATGATGGAATATTATATACCTATAATGCATTAGATGCTATGTTTTAATATTGGAATGTTCTCTAAGATAATGTTTTAAGTGAATAAATTAAGGTACCAAAAGGTAGATGTAGTTTGATTCCATATCCATAGGAAAATGAGATGTATAAAAATATTTTTAGATGAATTTAGAATCATTTGAATCAATGGCTGCTAGCACTATGCCAGTAGAGAAACATTAGATGGTACTAGACAGTATCCTAGTTAGATTCTTTGTTTCAAACAACTGAAACAAATTCTGGCTAACTTAAGTAGGAAAGAGGTTTATTGAACTAGGGAGATATCCACTCTTGTATCCTGTGATCCCATTAGACGTTGTCTTATTGCAAACACATTATTTATTTATCAATTCTGCCTCTAGTTTTGTTTTCATTAGTGTTGGAGAACTGCATGGAAATCAAATAGCGTACTGTATAATTTTTAAAGATTATTATTGAAATTAAAGCATTCAATTAAATGAAAAATTTTAAATTCTCATAGAGAACTCTAAAGTCCTTGAGACTATATCCTCATGCCTCCAGCTGAGAAACATTTACAATATAGACAAACTGTATTTTCATGGAGACATAGTTCTCAAATAATCAAGCATATAGCACCAGAAGACTGTGGCCACATTTGTGAGAAAATTCAGCCAAGGCTGAATTCCATTTCTGTACATTTTAAATTATATATTTTTTTGGTACTAGGGATTGAACTCAGGGGTACTTGACCACTGAGCCACATCCCCAGCCCTATTTTATATTTTATTTAGAGACGGGGTCTCGCTGAGTTGCTTAGCGCCTCGCTATTGCTGAGGCTGGCTTTGAACTTGCAATTCTGTCTCAACCTCCGCTGGGATTACAGGTACGCGCCACAGCGCCCAGCCTAAATTAGCTTTTAACAATATGTCACAGTGAGTCTGGCATGGTGGCGGCGCATGCCTGTAATCCTACAACAAAGGTAAAAGTAATTTTTTAAAGCAGGCTTTTTTTTCTGTAATAAAGTATCTTATCTTTCAAAAGATGTTGCCCCCCCTCAAGAAAAGGTATTGTTGAAATATATTTAGAAACAGTGAATGTGATTATCTTTACCCCTTATTCTGAATTTATATAATGACTTTAAAAAGATTAACAATACAAAAAATGATTAACAATTCATTAATCATTGACTTATATTTTCACAGTAAGGGTAAGGTTTGACTGGTTGGAGAAAGAGTTTTTAAGTAACAAATTCTAATATAAACTATGAATTTCTAATATTCAGATATTGACTGATTCAGGCCAATATATAAATGTGCATATAAACAAAATATTTTAAAAATAATTTAGAATGCTTTTTAGGATTTTGTTATATCTTAGGTTATCATTAGAAATGTTAATTATTGTAGCACTGTACTTAACAAATAATTATTAAGAGTATTCTAATGGATAGGATGCCAAACAAATCATATTTCATTATGTTTGTGTTTATGAAGTAAGTACTAATGGTTTTAGTTATGCATTTTTATTCATACTGTCTCAATCATTAAGAGTGTGTGTGTGTTGTAAAATGTCCCTGTATGAAAGTGCTTTCATCTAGTTTTTTCATATACATAAAATTGCCTAGCACTTGGAAGTCTTTATGGGGAACTTTAAACCTCTTTTTAGTGATGCGATATAAACAACTCTCCCTTCTCATTCAATTTGTCTCCTAAATATATGCTAAAGGAACTAGATGAAAATGGGTAGCTAAAAGAACACTAAATAATCACTACTAATGACAAAATAATTTAGAATTCATTTCAGTGTCATCTTATTAATATACAAAGACAAATGTTTGTATATTAATACTTAATCTAAGTTAGCATTATAATACATTTTATTTAACCTCAGAGTAGCAAATGTTTGAAGTTAAATGTATATTGGAATACACACACACATATACATACAAATATATGTATGTATAAATATATGTATGTATACGTGTGTGTGTGTGTTTTGTTGGAGATCAAACACAGGACTTCATATATGCTAGGCCAAACACTGTACTGCTGAACTACATATCCAGCCTCTAAATGTTTTATTGAAAAATTTAGTTCTGTGGATGGGTGTGTTTTCTGTAGTAGCCAGCATAAAGGCCAACACAAAATTAGTACAATTTTTATTTTCCAGTTCTTCATGATCTAAATGATGTCTCTGACCTACAGAGTTAGACTACTAAGATAGAGAACATTTGAAAATTTGGAGGCTGTATCTAGTCATTGTTAGATATCTACTGGTTTCCTTGAATTAATCACCCCCCTCAAAAAAAAAACAAACAAACAGTAGGAATACAGTCCCTTGAATAAAAAATACAAGAAATACAAAGATAAATACAAAAAGTTTAGGTTCTTTTCCCCACACACCGGTCTCCATTGTCAGAAGCAACAGACTATAACCTAACAGCCTGGGGTGTGCAGAGACTGTCTGCACCACTTTCGCCTTGGGCTGTTAGTCCAGGTAATTGCCCCATAGATGCTGCTTCTTGAACGTCTCTGGACTCCACCCTTTTTACCATCATCTCTTATCATTAACTGGTCCCTATGTCTCCAGTTTTGTCCCTTTTAAATCTGTTTTCCACACTGCCATCAACCCATTCTAAAATTGAATATTTTCTAAGATGCAATTCTGATCATGATGTCATGCTTGCAAAAAATCTTTTTCAGGACTCCCTGTCATCAGCAGGATAAATGGCTTGTAACTATTGGCACATAGAAAGTAATGATTTTAGACTTTGTTATTTTATCCTTATGTAGTTACTCTGTCATTTTATGGAGCATAGGATCATTTTCATCCTACTAAGTTTCTAATTTTGCAGTTTGACTGTTTTCCTAATTATCCTATAGAAGAAACTATAAAACATTTTCGTCATTCTTACAGTCCTAGAGGGGCTTATACTGTTTGAGATAGGAAGAAATGGTAGATTAAAACTTTTTTAATCAGGGCAAAATCACTGAGATACTTATTTATGTAGGCTGACATTAGTGGTTCAAGCAGCAAAATTTGAATAAGATTCTGCCAGAAGACTGAAGGTTAGAATTATCTTCATGGTGGATGTAAGTGTTTTAATTTTGTTTCTATTAATTATCTCTTACTGTCTGATGTTTGGGAGCTTACATAAAAACAGCAGCCTTGTTTATCTTGATAACCACGAATCCTCAGCATTTAGATCAGTGCCTAGCACACTTCACAGGGATTTGCTAAATACATGTTAAAGGGAAAAACCAAATGCTCATAAGTATCCTTTAATCAGAGAGAGTTAGAAACCAGTGCCTTCTGGAGAGAGATCTGGTTTTTAAATAGTTATAAGCAGCAATGTTAAAGAGTCTTAGAGGTTGTTTTGATTACTTTGGTGTCAGGTGCTGCATAAATCCTTTCGTGGCATGCTCTAATGTCATTATTACATGATAGAATAGAAATATAATACAAATAGTATACTACAAAGATGTTATGGTTTGGATATGAGGTGTCCCCCAAAAGCTCATGTGTGAGGCAATGCAAGAAGGTTCAGAGAAGAAATTATTGGGTTATGAAAGCCTAAACCTGATCAGTGAATTAATCACCTGATGGGATTAATATAGCGGTAACTAAAAGCTGGAGGAGGTAGGGCATTGAGGGTTTGGTTTGGGGGCATATATTTCCATTGGGCAAATGGAGCCTCTGTCTCTGCTGCCTGATCATCATGTGAGCTACTTCCTTTGCCACACTCTTCTGCCATGTTGTTCTGCCTCGCCTTGAGCCCTGAGGAATGGAGCCAGCTGTTAATGGAATGAGACCTCTGAAATGTGAGCCCTGAAATAAACTTTGACCTCTACAATTGTGCTGGTTGGGTTGTTTAGTCACAGCAGCAAAAAAAGCTGACTAAAACAAAAGAGGAGTGACTTCTAGAGTAAGAACATTTCCCAGAAGATAAGCAGCAATGTTTCACCTTTAAACAAGATCTTCATCTTGAGTCAAGCAATAATGCATAGTACATGAATGAATCTTGTGATGTTGAGAAAGCCATTGAAACAGGACACCATTCGTTCTTTGTCAGGGAACTATAACAATGAACTGCCAATCTGTTTTTGCTTCTTGTTTAAGCAGTTAGTGAACTCATCCTGCTACAGAAGCCATGGAGCATGGTCAAGTTCCAATTCTTGACAACATACCTGTTCAAGAATAGTTGCTCTGCCGAGATGTTGAAGTTTGTTGTAGTTTTTTTTTTTTTAATCTTAACAAGCGAATATACTACCACCCTTTTTAAAAATAATTTCTCTTTTTTAGTTGTAGATGGACACAATCCCTTTATGTATTTTTTTTATGCAATCCTAAGGATCGAAGCCAGTACTTCACACATGCTAGGCAAGTGCTCTACCACTGAGCTACAACCCGGTCCTACAACCTTCTTTTGACTCTTCTCTTCATATTATTGTATGTGCATACTAAGGACTATAGTTCAAGCAGGATCATAGCAGAGTTTTAATTCCCAGTCTTACACCTATTCCTGGAAAATATCAAAAACACAGGAGAGTGACAATAATAGCAACAAAATCTTATGTACTACATTATGAGCAAACCAGAAGGCAGAGGGAATAAAAACCTCTGTGAATTTCTGATTGCTTTTAAATGTTTCCAGAAGCAATTGAAATCCATATAAGCTTTTATAAGAGTCTTGGCCATCTAGCTAGGTGTGCTTATGGGACCACATTTTGGCCAGCAAACATCATATCTGTTCACAACATTATTTTTCCTTTTTCTTTCAACATTTATGGGTTAGAATATGAGTAAGATGATATTTGTGAGCCTCCACTTATGTGGATGAGAACACTCTTGGAGTTAGTAGAGGAAGAAGATTAAGAGTGGAACCCAAGCTCTAGATGGCCATGGGAACAGAGCCCCCAACCACCTGAGTCATCCTTCTTGCCTTTGGACAATTTGAGAGAGAAATAAAAATTCTGTCATGTCTGAGTCACTGTATTTTGAAATTTGTGTTAAAACAGCTTCACCTGCGCTCTGAACAACATACTGGTAGCCGAGTGCAATGGTGCACGCCTGTAATCCTAGCAGGGCCGTGTACATACTAAGCACTGATCTATATCCCCAGCCCTTTTTAACCTCTTATTTTGAGACAGGGTCTCACTAAGTTGCCTAGGCTAGCCTTGAATTTGTAATCCTCCTGCCTCAGTCTTCTGAGTAACTGGGATTCCAGGTATGTGCCACCAGGCCTGGCTCTATTTTCTTCTTGGTAAATGATTAGTTTCTGTTTTCTATCTCCTTGGGAGCCAATTTTCACAAATTCTATTTTCCTAGAAAATTGTTCATTTCATCCAGGTTTTTAAATTTTTTTAGATATGGTTGACTAAATTTATTACTCTTTGCTTCCAAGTCTTTAAGATAATTCCTTTAATTTATTTATTTGAGCTTTTCCACTTGTGTCCTGATTAGATTATATGATTTTTTTTCTTTTTTTGTTTTTAAGAATCAACTCTTGGATTAATTTATTTTTCTGGCTTCTGACGTATTAATTTCTGCTTTTTGTCTTCTAATAGAAATTCTGCTTTCTGTGGTTTCTTTTCTTCCTTTGGATGTTTAGCTTACTTATATTCATTTTTATAGTTGGTAATATATTTATAGTCATTAATTATATTTATCAATGTAAGCATTTAAGACTGTACTTTTTTCCTCCACGCATTGCTTTAGCTGTGTTCTATCTCAAGTAGCTTTTCATCGTATTCGTTTATAAATAATCTGTAGTTGTAACTTTTTTTTTGTACCAGGGACTGAACTCGATGGCACAGGACCACTGAGCCACATCCCCAGCCCTATTTTATATTTTATTTAGAGACAGGGTCTCACTGAGTTCTTTAGCACCTCGCTTTTTGCTGAGGCTGGCTTTGAACTCACAATCCTCCTGCTAATCCTCTATCTAAGTGGTAGAATTTTTTCATTTTGCCTGTTAATTTCTAGCTTCATTGTCTTGGAATCAGATAATGTCTGTATTTATACTTCGTAGACTTTGTTGAAGATTAGTTTACTATAAATCTGTGGATTTATTTCTGGGCTTGGTTGGCTCTGTTCCATTGGTGTGTGTGTGTCTGTTTTTATGCTAATTCTATACTATTTTAATTACTATAGTTTTTTTGTAATGTAATTTTAAATTAATTTTTTGTAATGTAATTTTATGAGTCTGCTTTTTTTTTTAGGATTTTTACTTATATTCACATAATTTTAATGTCATTTTAAAATAGGAGTCTGGTGCCTCCAATTTTATTCTTCTTGCTCAAGATTGCTTTGGTTGGGCTGGGGTTGTGGCTCAGTGGTAGAGCACTTGGCCTAGCATGTGTGAGACACTGGGTTTGATTCTCAGCACCGCATATGAATAAATGAATAAAAAAGGTCCATAACCACTGAAAAAATTTAAAAAACAAAATTGCTTTGGTTGTTTGAATCTTCCATGCTTCTGCATGAATTTTAGGATTGATTGTTCTGTTCTTATGAAAATTGCCATTGGTATTTTGATAGGGATTTCATTGATTGCTTTGAGTAATATAGACATTTTAACAATATTAATTCTTCCAATCCCTGAACACAAGATATCTTTCTGTTTATTTGTGTCATCTTTAATATCATTCACTAATGCTTTATAGTTTTTTGGTCTACAGATATTTCATCTTGTTAAATTTATTCCTAAGTGTTTTATTCTTTTTGATGCTCTTGTAATCAGAATGTCTTTTTAAATTTCTTTTTTGGCCAGTGTGTTGTTGGTATATAAAATATAACATATATATATATTTTTTTTTAGTTGTAGATGTACACAATATCTTCGTTTTATTTTTATGTGGTACTGCGGATTGAACCCAGTGCCTTACACATGCCAGGCAAGTGTTCTACCGCTGAGCCACAACTCCAGCACCACAACTGATTTTCATATGTTGATTTTTGTATCCTATAACTTTACTGAATTTATTAGTTCTAACAGCTTTTTGGTGGAGTCTTTTAGGGTTTTATATTTATAAGATAATTTCATCTGAAAACACAGTTTTATTTCTTTTTTTCCAATTTGGTGAGTTTTTAATTTCTTTTATTTATTTATTTTTTAAATGTTTTTTGTTTGTTTAGTTGTAGATGGGCGTGGTATCTTTATTTTATTTATTTATTTTTATGTGGTGCTGAGGATCGAACCCAGTGACTCACGCATGCGGGGCAAGCGCTCTACCACTGAGCCACCGCTCCAGCCCCCTTTTATTTATTTTTTAATAGAGTTGATTAGGACTTCCAGTAGTAAGTTGAGAGGAACTGGTAAAAGTGGGCATCCTTGTCTTGTTCCTGTTCTTAGAGGAAATACTCTTAGCTTTTCACTGTTTAGTATGATATTAGTTAAGTGCTTATCATATGTGGCCTTTATTATATTCAGGAACTTTCTGTACCTAATGTGTTGAGTTTTAATCATGAAAAGATTTTGAATTTTGTTAGATACTTTTTCTATATCTGTTGGAGCAATTATATGATTATTATCATTCATTCTGTTAATGTGGTATGCCACATTTATTGAGTGGCATGTTTTGAATTGTCCTGCATCCCAGGGATAAAGCCTACATGATTATAATATATGATGATTTTAAAGTGCTTTTGGATTCATTCTGCCTATATTCTTTTCTTGTAGTATCATTTTCTAGCTTGGCATTAGGGTAATGTTGGCCTCATAAAATGAGTTTGGAAGTATTCTTTCCTCTTTAATTTTCTGGTAAGAATTTGAAAAGAGTTGACATTAATTCTTTCCAAAACATTTGGAAGAATTTGCCAGTTAAGTCATCTAGTACTGTGCTTTTCTTCGGAGGTTTTTCATTACTGATACAATCTCCTTATTCATTTAAAAAAATTTTTTTAGTTGTAGATGGACACAATATCTTTATTTTATTTATTTTTATGTGGTGCTGAGGATCAAACCCAGTACCTCACACATGCAAGGCAAGTGCTCCACCACTGAGCCACAATCCCAACCCCCTTATTCATTTTTGATGTGTTGAAATTTTCTGCTTCTTCATTATTTAGTCTTGGTGGGTTGGATGTTTCTAGGGATGTATCCATTTCTTTTAGGTTATCCAATTTGTTGGTGTATAATAGTAAATAGTAGTCTCTTATGATCCTTTGTATTCCTATGGTATCAATTGTAATGTCTCCTTTTTCACTTATAAATTTTTAAAATTCAAGACTTCTCTTTTTTTCTTTGTTAGTATAGCTGAAGATTTGTCAATTTTAGCTTTTCAAAAACCAGCTCTTCATTTCATTGATACTTTGTTTTTTCAGTCCTTGTCTTTATTTATTTCTACTCCAATCTTTATTATCTCCTTCCTTCTGTTAATTTTGGCTCACTTTGTTGTTCTTTTTTTCTATTTTGAGGAGAAAAGTTAGGTTGTTTAAGGTCTTTCTTTTTTTTCTTAACCTAGGCATTGTCTCTCACTTCAGATCTACTAACATTTATTTTATATATTTAGGTGCTCCTGTTTGTGTGCATAAATATTTATAATTGTTATATCCTCTTGATGAATTGACTCTTTATCATTATATAATAACCTTCTTTGTCTCAGTGACACTTTTTGACTTAAGTCTCTTTTATGTGATACAAGTATAGCTACCCTTGCTCTCTTTTGGTTGCCATTTGCTTGGAGTGTTTTTGTTTTTGTTTCATTTTGTTTTCATACCTTCACAATGTATATGTGAGTCTTTCATAGGCAGTATATGTTTGGACCTTGCTTTTTTTATCCATTCAACCATTTATGTCTTTTGATTGGAGAACTTAGTCCATTTGCATTTGAAGTAATTATTGATAGTTAAGAACTTACTTTTTTTTTTTTAATATTTTTTTAGTTGTAGATGGACACAATGTCTTTATTTTATTGCTTTGTACGTGGTGCTGAGGATCGAACCCAGGGCCTCACGCATGCAAGGCAAGCGCTCTACCGCTGAGCTACAATCCCAGCCCAAGAACTTACTTTTTTTTTTTTTGGTACTGGGGATCGAATTCAGGGGTACCCAACCACTGAGCTACATCTCCAGCCCTATTTTTGTGTTTTATTTAGAGACAGGGTCTCACTAAGTTGCTTAGCACCTCACCCGTTGCTGAGGCTGGCTTTGAACTCGTGATTCTCCTGTCTCAGCCTCCCAAAGAACTGGGAGTACAGGTATGCACCACCCTGCCTGGCTCTATTGTTTTTTTAATTGTTTCCTGACTGGTTTTTAGTTAGTTTATTACTTCTTTTCTTTATGTCTTCCTTTGTGACTTGATTTCCCCTCAGTGGTGTGTTTATATTCCTTTATCTTTTTGAATCTACTGGAAGTTTCTTCTTTGTGATTACCATGGGGCTTACATAAAACAACTCACAGTTAGAACAGTCTATTTTAAGCTGACAACAACTTAACTTCATTCACATATAAAACCTGAACATTTTTACTCCCCCTCATACCATTTTATGTTATTGATGTCACAATTTGCATCTTTTTATATTGCATACACATTAATAATTTTTGTAACTGTATATATATGGAGCGGGTACCAGGGATTGAACTCAGTGGCACTTGACCACTGAGACACATCCCTAGCCCTCTTTTGGTATTTTATTTAGAGACAGGGTCTTGCTGAGTTGCTTAGGGCTTCGCTAAGTTGCTGAGGCTGGCTTTGAACTTGCAATCCTCCTGCCTCAGCCTCCCGTGCTGCTGGGGTTATAGGTGTGTGCCATTGCACCTGGTTTGTAACTATATTTTTTGACTTTGTTCTTTAACATTTGCAAAGAGTTTAAAGTGATTTATGCATTATCATTGCATTTACATACCATGATTTATACACCCCCCATTGTAGTATTAGAGTATTTTGAATTTCAATAGATAAGTCAAATAGCAAAACACCTTTACCAGTAAGTTTTTTTTTTTTTTAAAAGAAAAATCATGACTTTATTTCATTCATGGTGTTATGTTGCCACTCATGTAATGATATGTACATGTATTCAATCATTTTTAAAAGTATACATTGCTCAAATGTTTCTCACAAATAAGTGTATTATGTAAACAGTGGTCTTTAGTTTATGATGGAGATTACTTCCCAACATCAGCACAAATGTTGACGTTATTAGTCTTCTATATCAGGCCAAACATATCAGTGTATATTTTTTTTTATATATATATATTTATATATATTTTTTATCAACCATCTTTACTATACCCATTCCCCTTTCCTGCCCCCCACCTCCCCCCTGTCGTGTCCAGTGTTTCTCTATTTCTCTTATGTTTCCCATTCCCACCTCCCTTATTCATCAGCATCCACTAATCAGAGAGACCATTCGGCATTTGGTTTTTTGGGATTGGCTTACTTC